>CAUYQG010061894.1:0-21639 GCA_963574415.1 Tarsius wallacei | reverse complement strand
CTATAGTTCCAGCTACTTGGAAGGCTGAGGCGGAAGGATCGCCGGAGCCCAGCAGGTCGAGGCTGCGGTGGCCGGGAGCGGCCACTGCACTCCAGTCTGGGCGACAGAGTGAGACTCCAACTCAAAAAAAAAAAAAAAAGTTCATAAATCAAATCACTGTTCAAATGCTTGCATACGAGAATTATTTAAATCTAGCCAGTTCTTTTCTGACCAAAATTCATGGACTCCTTTCCAACCTACACTTACACTGAGAGAGAGGCATAAAATAATATCAATAGCTGATGTGTACTAAGGCTCTATCATGCTCCACTTAACACTCATGAGTTATGTATTATAACAATATTGCCAGTGGAAAATTGACACTAACCAACTCACCAAACATCACACTGTTAGTGAAATGGTATTATATTCCTTTTAATTTATTTTAGTTTATGTTTTATTTTAGAGTTGTGGAGTACATGTAAGGATTTACTACATAAGTAAATTGCATGCAGTTGAGGCTTGCGCTTCTAGAAGGCCCTCTCTCCCTTAACTATTAAATGATATTGTCTCCTTAAAAATCAATCTACTCAAGAGATTTGTAAAGAGGCACTGGGAAATCCCCTCTAAAGGGGGCATAAAATGGGGGTCGTATACTATGACCTTGACAACTTCCTATTCAGTATGATATGCTACCATCTCATTCTTCCACTCAAAAGTCCCCAAAATGTCAAAAGAGATATTTTTTAAAGGCATAAATAGCCATAATGGAAAGCAAAAAAAGAAGGGATTCCTCTCAATGGGCCAGAAACTATAATGAAACCTGACAGACAGGAAGAAGACTAAATTATACTGAAAGAAATTATAGACCAAAACACATGCAGGAGACAGTTCAGGTTTTTTCATTTTTTATGATGGGAACAGTTCAACAGCAAACAAAAGGGCCAAGGATTTCAGATGCAGGAGTGGCCTGGGGCAAATGACAGGAGCAGGATACAGGTTAGCCTGGCTGTAATACCCTGTTCCCAGAGGAGGCAACAAATATCGTTTCTGGGGCTTCGTAAAGAGAGGCCAGACAGTGAACTGTTGACTGAAAACAAGAAGAAAAGAGAGTGCCCAGCAGATCTCTCAGGAGGCAAAAATTATAGAATCAGAAGAAGCAGTCAGCCTAAGCAAGAACTGAAACTAAACGTACAAGCCCACAGACAAGAATGACCAAGTGATTGAGAAAATCTAAGCCAGGAGAGAGAGGTACTCTCCCCAAAGATGGAAGCTGCAACAAAGGTAAGCATAAAACATGCGAAGTAGAACTTTGAAGCTGTATACCTTCAGAAGAACGCAAAATAATATTGCTTCTATAAAAGAAAGATCCACTGAAGAACCTAAATATTCAAAAATAATTATTCAGCAAAGCAAATTTACAGTGAAAAACTCTGGCAAGCACGACTTTAGCCAGATGACCAGGGTTAGCATGACTAGTGACAAAACATGTTGATAGCAGGTATCTCCCGATATAATGCCATGAGAAAGGCACCTCTGTAGCATTCTTTACAAAAAAATAATCCCAGATTTAAAATGAGAAAAACATCATAAAAATTGAGGAGCATTCTATAAAACCTCCAACCAGTACTCCTATAAAACTGTCGACATCAGGAAAAACAAGTCTAAAAAACTATCACAAAATTTAGGGGCAAAGGAGACAGCAACTAAACACCCTATGGTATCCTGGATGGGACACCACGATGGAAAAAGGACACCAGTGAAATCCAAATCCAAATAGTCTGCAGTTCAGTTAGTATTATAGTAATGCTATAGTAATGGCATTTGTAATAGTAATTTAATAATAGTAATGCACCAATGCTGATTTCTTACTTCTGCAAGTGTACCATAGTTATGTAAGAAACTTGGGTAAAGCGGGACTTTCTACCATTATTGCAATTTTTCTGTAAATTTAACATTATACCAAAATTAAAAGGTTATTTTTTAAAAATGTAGTCAATTCCAAAACTGAAAGGAGGAACTGTCAAGGAGAACAAGGGGAAGAATGGGTTGACATTCAAACACTGATAGCAATATGATAATGAATTACTGTTCTGAAAAGCCTTCTGTTATAAAACATCTGGATTCTGGAGAAAATATTATAAATGTAATTTTAAATTAACTTTTTTGATTTCGTAAAAATTAAGATAAATTTTCATGATAGTGAAAACAAAAGCAATATATAAAATCTTGAGTGTTAACTAAACCAGAAGAGTAGTATTTTTATAGTGCTCAATACTTTCCTGACTTATTTAAAGTAATATAAATGTCCTTTCTGAGAATTTATTTAACAATAGGCCTGATTTCACATAGTTTGTGATTCAAATGTATACTATTATGTCAATCAGGGAATCCCTAGGCCAGGGAATTAACTAAACCTAGTCACAGGTGGTACCAACCCTCTCCGTCCCAGTAAAAGGAAAGAAAAATTCTACCTGGGGAAACGCATTTTTAATTTAAACACCCCAGTATTGCACAGATTAAGTCCAGGAAAATATGATAATGTATATTTATTTAATTCTTATAAATCAATAAGAAAAATTTTCTTTAAAAAACTCAACAGAAAAATATGCTGGAGATATGAGCAGACATTTCACAGAAAAGAAAACCCTAAACCTAATAATATATAAGATGCTCAATCTCATTAGTAATATATAAAATTTAAATTAAAACTACAATGCTAAATAATTTAATCCCACCAGATTGTCAATGATAACATTTATTTGTTTCCTCCAAATCTTGTATTGAAATACGTATGAGCCCCAGTATTGGAGGTGGGTCTGGTGGGAGCTGTCTGGGTCATGGGGTGGATCCCTCTTGAATATCTTGGTGCAATCCTTGCAGTAATGAGTGAGTTCTTGCTCTATTAGTTCACAAACAATGTGATATTTTGTAATGTTAAAAAGAACCTGGTACTTCCCTCAGCTCTCTCTTTCCTTCCCTGTCACCATGTCCTGCCTGCTCCCCTTCCCCATCTGCCATGAATGGAAGCTTCCTGAAGCCCTCACCAGATGTTGGCCCCATGTTTCTTGTACAGGCTGCAGAACCATGAGCCAAATGGACTTTCCTTTATAAATTACTCAGTCTCAGGTACTCCCTTATAGCAACACAAACATACTAAGACAGTCAGCAAATACAACGTGATAAATCTCCAGATGGGGAGCTAAAAAACTCTCATGCACTACTGTTCTGAGTTTATTTAGTACTCTTTGAAAATTAACTAGTATATTAGAAGGTGGATGAAACCTATGACTCAGCAGATCCACTACTCACCATGTACCAATTCAGGAAAACTCTTTGTGGGGAACTAATTACCTGATATTAAAGCAAATCATAAAGCATCAATGTTTTCTTTAAAGTGTAAGAGACAGGACAATAAAAAAAAATAGAAAGTCAAGAAATATAAGCTGATGCACATGGAAATTTAATGTGTAATAGTAAAGGCTTCTCAAATTAGCAGGAGAATAAATTATGCAACAATGCATTTGGAACAAATGACTAGCCGTCTAGAAAAAAGTAATAAAGTTAGATTCATATCCCACATCTTATACTTGATTAATTCAAAATTGATATAAAATTTAAAAGGGGAAAATTAAACTATAAAATTATAAGAAGAAATCATTAATGGTTATTTTTAAACCATTCTAATTGTGACACAAAACACAAGACTTGTCAAAGTTAAGATTTGACTATATTTTTTAGAAATACAGGGCAAGAAATTCTATGAGGATAGTCAAAAGACAAAATACTGAGGAAAGTATTCACAACTCATATATAACATTCAAATTAAAATCGCTCTTAAAATTTAGTAGGCAAAATAATATAAAAATGAACAAAGGGTATGAACATGCAGTTCACAAAAAAAGGACCTATAAGTGGCTGTTAAAAGTAAGAAAATATATCCATGCTCAGGTAATAAAAGATATGCTAACTAACTATTGTGAGATACCAGTTTTCATTCATCAGATCAATAAAGATTTAAATAGATCCTATTTGTCCCTTGTTCTTGTTTCTGCTGGCTTGGTTACGCACATCCCCATAATTCAGGGAAAGTCTAAGATTTATCTTCCTCTCTTGTGGTTCTGTGATAACAGTGTTTCTTTATCCCAACATCAAGTAAAACTTCAGAAATATATAAAATCTGGAAGTTACTGAGTACTGCATTGTGTGAGAACCATGAACATTAGGTCAGAAAATACAAACCTTTTCTTCTGGGAAGCTCACAATCAAAGGGAAGGGAAAATTTCTAAAGTCAATAAAATGCTAACCATAATAATGCTAATAATAAATCAGTACACCTAGCAGCATAGTCACATAAACATCAATGCTTAATTTTTTATTGAGGAAGACACAGTCTAGTCATGGGTCTATTATGAAAAATTTTCATTGTTTTGGAGGAAAAGCAACATGGTTTGACAGAGACAAGTGCAAGTCATTAATAGGCAAGAAAGATGAGAAAATTTAGTGTTCACTTGAAGTGAAAACTCCAGTTGAAAAAAACCTCAAAAATTGAAAAATAGGAAGCAGTTCTCTAAAAACATATTCCTATTATTGTGATTTTTTGAGTAGATAAATATGCTTAGCAAAAACACGATAAAATCATTAGTTCCATTTCTCTGCTGCAGTCTCACTTGTGTTGGGCTTAACATAGTGCATCTGTGTAGCTGTATGGAAGAACATCTTGGATGAATATTTGATACACTGCTGTGGAAAAGACAAACTCTTCCACATTCATCACACCACAATGTGGAGGTTTTGTCTATAGGGAGAACCATGAACATTAGGTCAGAACACAAGTTGGTAAGCACACAGGTTGGTAAGCACACACTATGTGCACACTGAACCACAACCATTGCACAACTAGCAGTATCAGCCTATAGATCAACCATTAATTCTGGGTCACATATAAATGACATACATCATTGGGATAAGTCACTTTGCCTTTTCTTGATTAAAAAAGAAAAAACATGACCAAGAGCACTTATTCATGATTTAGGAGACAAGCTGTTCCACTCAAACATGAGGTTCTTTCATTGCACTTCCATCCAAATCTCTTCTGATTAAAACTTTTCCAGTTTTACCAACTTTTTCATATAAGATGATACTAAGATCAAGGTGATGACATGTCTGATTGAATACCATGAATAATATTTTGAAATCCAGTTACACAAACAGAAGCGTTTATCAAGAAAACACAATTTTATTCAACTAAACATGAAGCTGATCAATTAGCAAGCACAGGGCTAATTCATAAAACATATGAAAGATTAGTTAATTGCTCTGATACCCAGTTATTTTAATATCTCTAGCCCTAAAAATATGCTAATTCCCCAAAGAATTTTTGTGAAAACCACAAAAATCTCATGTGAAAGACGAAATAAACACAGCCACATGTTGCCCAAAGCAAGATGAAGGGGGAAAGTTTGTTTCAGTCCATTGCTATATTGATTTTAGACTTAGAAAAGGTTAATTCTAACCAAATTTTAACTTTTTTTCTCATCTTCATTCACCTCCCTATGGCTCTATATAAAAGACAATTCTAACACTGGCAAGCTGTTATCTAACAACTGTGGAACATTAAACAAACATTTATTATTAAGTTATCATTGCTCCCAGAAGATGTAGATTTTACTTAAATAAGCATCTAGAGTATGGTGCTTATTAATAGTAAGAAACTAGTGATATTCCATATTGCAAATTTTGGAGGGGGAATTGGAAACATCTGGGACTTACCAACAGATGTTTAAAGGATGCCACATAAATGGATGAACTTGAGCAGATGTTCTTGAAAGCAGATAGTTGCATAGCAGTGAATTTCCTGAATCTCAACTCTATTTTCTACTCAGATTAAATACTGCTTTGTTCTTAAATTTAATGGGCTGTTTCAAAAGTATCTTACCTATTTCACTAGAATAGAGTTTTTAAAAGTATATTAAAATATACTAAAGTATATTTATACTTTATAAACTAAATGAAAAGTATTCTTACTGTTTTAAAATTATTTGTTTAATAAAAAAGCAGCAAGTTAATGAAGTATGAAGAATTCTTTCAGACTTTGGCATTATTAAAATCAAATCTTGACTGGGTATGGTGGCTTATGCCTATACAGCAAGACAAGAAGATCACTTGAAGCCAGGAGTTCAACACCAGGCTGGACAAACTATCAAGTCCCAGTCTCTACCAAAACAAAAAGTTTTAATTAGCTAAGCATGTTGGTACTCACCTGTAGACATAGCTACTTGGGAGGCTGAGGCTGAGTCAGGAGAATCGCTTGAGTCCAGGGGTCGAGGGTTCAGTGAACTATGACTGCACCACTGCACTCCAGTCTGGGTGACAGAGCAAGACCCTGATTCTAAAATAAATAAATAAATAATGGATTTTAAAATTTTAAAAAATTAACTAAAATCTTTTTTTTTTTTTTGAGTTGGAGTCTCACTCTGTCACCCAGACTGGAATGCAGTGGCCGCTCCCGGCCACCGCAACCTCGACCTGCTGGGCTCCGGCGACCCTTCTGCCTCAGCCTTCCAAGTAGCTGGAACTACAGGCGCATGCTACCACGACTGGCTAATTTTTTGATTCATTGTAGAGATGAGGTCTCGCCAAGTTGCCCAGGCGGATCTCGAACCCACGGACTCAGACAATCCACTCACCTCAGACTCCCAAAGCATGGGATTACAGGCTGAGCCACCCAGTCCGGCTATTATAATTAACTAAAATCTTTAAAGAATGTGGATCTGGTCCATGAAATCCATTCTAACTGTGCTTTAATAAAAATTTGGCATTTATAAGATGGTCACAAAATAGCATTTTATGCAGGAGAAAAGTTTCTGAATCAAAATGTGAAAATCTATTGTCTAGCTAACATTCAGCTTCTAGAAATTCAAAACACTCATCCAAACAAGAAATCCTTAAAGCTACAAATTGTGTGTGGGGAGAGGAAGGAGGGTAGTGTTTACAATATATCTTATTTGTATATAAACAATATTTAATAGTACAGTAAAAGCAGCCTCTTCC
Source organism: Tarsius wallacei (assembly GCA_963574415.1). Classification (NCBI taxonomy): domain Eukaryota; kingdom Metazoa; phylum Chordata; class Mammalia; order Primates; family Tarsiidae; genus Tarsius; species Tarsius wallacei. The sequence goes on along the minus strand of CAUYQG010061894.1, from coordinate 14,607 downwards.
ATCATTAGATACAGGATAAAATAAATTTCTAAAAGAATTTTAATAAATTCCTAATAGAATTACAACTCAAACTAGCTAACTTTTAAAGTCTAAAATCATCTTGACCTTTCAGGAGAATCTAATCTCAGATGATTCAATTTATTTAAGCCTTGCCAAGACATAACACTCAACTGGAGGAAAAGGTCTTCAAGAGGAAGGAACAAACTTCTAAAGGTTATAAAACAACAGAATAATTGTTTATAAACATATTTTCAAGATGTTTAAATCAAAAGCAACTTGAATTATCCTCATGTTACACCTAAGTAACAATTATAAAAGCTTGTAAGAACAAAATAAATTACTCAGTCAAAATATTTATAAATCAAAATTCAAATTAACTGTCATTTTGAAAGCAACTATAAATCTTAACTTTAGAATACAAATTAAAGGTTAAAATACATTTGTAAATGGGCATAAAGAATTTAGTCACTCACAAAAATATTGAGGTCCAATATCTATAAAGAAGTATATATAGCTCATAGCTATAAATTTGTATCACTTAGTATGAAAGTGAATTTTTTTTTTTTTACTTTTCTAAATACACAGTATGCTTTTTGCCAATCAATGAATCTATGCATAAATTTTCTATGGAGTGAAAAACAAATCAGCTGGGACAATAAATCAGAATTGTTAATATTGCATAATGAACCAAATTTAGTACTTTCACAGAGTATCAGTTTGTTTTCCTTAAATTTGTTTTCCGTAACACACATGGTTTTGTGGGTTACTTCATTCTCCGTTTAAATATTCATTCCTCTTAAAGCATCATAAAGATGACTTTCCTGACCACCTAATCTAAACTAATTTCTCTCTCTTTATTCCTTCTTTATTTCTTCATGGTTTTGTTCTAATTGATTCTAATTTATTTTCTTATTAATAGGGTCTATAATGTATTTATTCCCCTCTATGAGAAAAGGTAATATATCTTTTTTGTTAGCTATAGCATTCTTGGTTTAGTATTTATTGGAAAAGTCATTATTTATGATTAAATCTTCTCTAATATCATTACAAAAATATGTTTGCATTAAGTAAACCCTAAGTGACAATTGTAGTCATCATTTTGGTGCTGAAATTATTACCCTTACAGAATGTGTCTCATAAAGCTGATTTCTGCACAGGTCTCTGTTACTTTACTCCTAAATTTAATATTATAGCAATCACTGCCTTCTACAGTTCACAAATTTAAGTTACAAGCCCTGAACAGATTTTTACAAGGCAAAGTAAAATATTGGTGAAGATGCTTAATTTATTTTTTTTCTTTGTTACTTTTGCTTTAACTTTCTAGGACTCTATACCTGAAATATGTAGACAAGGTATTAGAAAAATTTATTTTTAGTCAATTAAGAAAAAAACCTGCATGAAAATTTTTAAGCAATTGTTTACTTTAAATGAAATCCAAATTTACCTTTTGAGAATTAAAGTATGTTGGAAGTTCATACATTGCCTTAATGAAACAAATAAAAAAAATAGTTCATTTATCAGCAGAATGGCAATTTTATTGTTTTATTGAAAAAAATTACCTAATGATGAGTATAGGCTCTATCAAGTATATACAATTAAATGATAAATACACACTATCTGGAGTACCACCAAGAGATTGATACATAAAACATTAAAATTAAAATACAGAAATTAAAATAAAACTTTTAAAATTCTATGGAAGAAGACAACACAGAAAAATGCAATAAATTTCAAAAGTATTTCAGTTTTGCACAAGTTCGTTGGAGATGTCTAAAACATAGCCAAGTAAAGATGCCAAGTAAGTAATTAGACACATGTTTAGAGCTCAGAGAATGTTCTGGAGTAGAGATAAATGTTTGGCAGTCATCAGCAAATAAAGTGTAGCTAATGCAATGAAAAAAGATAACATTACCTAGGGAAAGAAAGATACGAGAACATACTGGGGAAGTCCAAGCCTGAGAGCCCTGAACAACTTCAGTATCTAAAGGTCCCATCGTAGATGAGGAGCTAACAGAAATAGAAAGGAGAGCCAGTGAAGTAGGAGAAAATGCAGGAAGTGTGATAGAATGAGGGCCTGAGAAAGGAGAATGCTTCCAAAGAGAAGCAGTTACCAGTGGTGTGGAATGCTGTACTGGGTGGTTGCTACTCACTGCAAGATGAGTACAGAGAAGGGGTTCTGGTTGCTGGGGACCCTGACAAGGATAGTTTCAATGGAGTAGTGAGGAAGGAAGCTGGATTATAGAGTTGAACAGTACATAGAGTGAAAAGTATAGTGATGAGAGAGGAGATAGCTAGAGAAAAGACACAGGCTGGGTCCCTCGGTAGCAAAGTAGCAAACTTCCTGCAGGCCTCTCAGACTGATACACTCGCCTCATAAGCAAGCTCTCCCTACAAGCCTTGCAGGATAGGGCAAAAAAAACCAAACACCAAGCCCTCCACACCCCCACTCCTGCAAGGATTGTAAAACAAACCAATCAGTTCACAACTAAGTGACAAACAATTAGCTCACAATTAGGCCCCTACCTCTAGCGGGTTGATTCTTAGCACTGACCAATCAGCACAGCTGGTGCCAACCAATCAGCTCATGGCTAGTGCTAGCCAGTGGGCTCGGTCTTAGGCCTATATAAGCACCGAGTTTTGGCAGCAACTCTCTCTGGTCCGCTCCTGATCTGTGACGACCTTTTCCGTCCTCTCCATAAATCCCGCTTTCCCACCTTCTAGCCATTGCAGTCCCTCATTCCTCCTGGGCACCAGCCAAGGACCCAGACCTGAAAAGCAGCAGCAGATTAAGAACTCGACCTGAAGAGCTGCAGAAGATCATCAGAGCAGAAGAGCCACGCATCCTGGAGGCTCGCGGAGGCAGGCTTGACAGCCATCGGAGCCAGCTGAACCCGGGGAGAAGCCAGCAGAACCAGGAGAGCCTGGAAGACGACGAGACTCTGAACCTGAGACACTTCTGGGGACTGGCTTGCCAGCTCACCGAATCAGCAACACTCACAGGGCTTGGCTTGTCAGCCCATTAAAGCCAACACTCCTGGCGTTGGCTGACACTCTCTGGGGTCGGGCTTGCCGACCCATTGAGCTGACACTCTCAGAGCCCAGGTTGACCAGATGAAAATCCGTGTCAATGAGAGTAGCATATTATTTTGGGATATTTTGATGTGAAGCGTTTTACAGAAACTATGTGAGTAGCTGGGGAGGAATATGGGACTATGAGATCAAGGGATATTACTAGGTCATGTTTGTATTCTAAAGAGTTGGAAGGAAGGATGAGATTGATGATATGAGAACAAAAGCTGAAGGTACAAGAAAACTATTTGAGATACTGCCTAAAATGTTTTAAAATATGGAATTTCCTCTTTGCATTTTAAGTTTTCATTATTTCTTCTGTTTATAAAGAGAACAGATGATGAACTGAAATTCATTTTCAAAGTCAATTGTGTCCAAGGAGCTGTTCTAGAAACATGATTTAACAATACCTTAAGAAGTTTACATTCTAGTGGAGGATAAAGACCAAAAATAAATAGATAATTACTGAGTACAGTAAGTACTATTAAAAGGTAATCAGAAATATATAAAACAAAATTTAAAAGAGAAAACAAAAAAGACATCACTGGGACAAAAATAAGGCAAATAATTCCATGGACCAGAAGTAGGTGGCAGCAGCTCAGAGGGCTCCTGCAAGTGAGATGTACTAAAAGTGTCCTCTGCACTATATAAACAGGCCACTGTTTAAAGGTAGGGACTAGAGTATGGCTTCTCTGCCCATTGATGAAGGAAGGCTGAAGGAAAAAGAGGAAGGACTTTCTTCTGAAGGCCTTCTTCTGAAGGCCTAGCTATGCAAATAAAACTAGGCTGAGGCCATCCAGTCGCTCTGTGAGTGAGTCTATGAGGTCTCCAACATCATTGAAGAATAAGAGCCCCAAAATGCCCTTATATGATACTCTTCTGGACTTAGAGCCTAAGGAATGAGTGGACGATTAATCATGGAAGCTGGGAGGAAGAGAGAGTGAGACACAGAGAGAGGACACTCATGAGAACAACAACAAAAATAACTCTAACAGAAACTCACCCTAAATTAAATTAATTTTATGGAATAGATTCATGAAGATTGTAAGGCAAGTATGTTCTAGGTGTTCAAACAGACAAAAGATTACAGCCATTTAAACCAAGCAAGAAAGTTAAAGCCAAAAATAAGCAGAAATAAAATAAACCCAAGTGGACATGAAGAAAGAATCAACTATTTTTAAAAATAGCTATTAGAAATTAAGACACACAAAAAAAATTCCAGTGGCAAAATAAACTCGAGACTGCACTCAAACAGAGCATTGGCAAATCAGAAGATAATTGCAAAGTCTTGCCATTGCCCATGTTATCTAACTGCTGGTAATTAAACTACAGCTTCTATTTGAGCTGCTTTCCAAATTTGCTAATATTATTCAATCTAAGACCAAACAAATTTAAACAACCTATCCACCTCCAGTCCTTTATATGATAACTGAATAGCACTATATATGAAGAAATAGATTCCAATAAATTAAATATGCTATCTTCTTGTTCAACCTGAACTTATTCCTTGCAAGCAATTATGATGAAAGACAAATAAAAGGGAATTGAAGTGAAAAAAGAAAAATTGAAGTAAAATAAAAAGGCAATTTAGTTAATGAAGGTATGATATCTTTTTTTCTTTACAAAGACAAACTTTATTGACATAGTCACAGACCACTGGAGAGAGCCCTGATTTTCAGGTTCTGGGGTGAAGGAGGGCCCCAGGTCCCTCCCAACTTGCCTGAACTGGGCCACTGCTACCAAGGAGGGGGTCAAGACAAGAATCCTCAAATCCTCATGGTGCTGAGACTAGAACTAAGGCCTCCCTGGCATTCCAGGGAGGTGCAGGGGCCTCTCTTTGAGGCCCCTTGTGGAGCTGACTTGCAGCCTACTTGTCTCTACAGGCTGCATGAGAACCAAACCACAACCCCCAGTGGGATGTGCTCATGGCTTTTCTTGTCACCCAAGGCCGATAGAGGTTGGCAGCTGACCCTCAACTCCTGAGACAGTGAGAAAAGACAGCTACTGCCATGAAAAGCAGACACTTTATTTATTTTTTATTTTTTTATTTTTTTTGAGTTGGAGTCTCACTCTGTCACCCAGACTGGAGTGCAGTGGCCGCTCCCAGCCACCGCAGCCTCGACCTGCTGGGCTCCGGCGATCCTTCCGCCTCAGCCTTCCAAGTACCTGGAACTACAGGCGCGCGCTACCACACCCAACTAATTTTTTGATTTATTGTAGAGATGAGGTCTCGCTTGCCCAGGTGGGTCTCGAACCCGCGGGCTCAGGCAATCCACTCACCTCAGCCTCCCAAAGGCGCGGGATTACAGGCTGAGCCACCGAGCCCAGCTGAAAAGCAGACACTTTAAAGACAAACTTGCTGGGGACCAAGTCATCAAAGGGCAGAGTTGAGGCAGGCCCATGTTCACCCACAGCCTCCTCAACTGTTTTTCCCCACACTAATTGTCTGGTTCTTCTACTGAATTATCAGTATATTAAAGATAGTAACCATGTGTTATTGTTTCCCACCATCCCTAATATAGACACAAAACAGAATTGGTTGGTTGACGAAGCAAAACTCTGCCTGGGAATTTTGACCAAGTACAGTGGCTCATGCCTGCAATCACAGCAATTTGGGAGACCAAGCTAGGAGGATTGCTCAAGCTGGGAAGTTTGAGACCAGCTTGGGCAATATAGTGGGACCTTGTCTCTACAGAAAATCAAAAAATTAGCTGGGCATAATGGTGTGCACCTGTAATCCCAGCTACTTAGGAGACTGTGACAGAAGGATCACCAGAGCCCAGGAGGCAGAAGCTGTGGTGAGCGGTGATCATGCTACTGCACTCCAGCCTAGGTGGCAGAATGAGACCCCCAACTCAAAACAAAAAAAAAAAAGGAAGAAAGAAAAGAGAAAGAAAGAAGCAAAACAAAAAATGATCCTTTAAATCTGGTATAACAAAGCCTAGTGGTCAAATTCTCTGGCTTGAAGACCAAGAGCTCAAACTTCCAATGTTGATTTCAAAATCAATATCAACATTCTAATGGCAACATTTATAAAATATCTAATCTCAAAAAAGCTACCTAAACTATTTAATCAATAAAATAAGAAAAACAATAATCAGTAACACTTATTATTTACTATATTCTAAGCACTTTTTCTATATTAACTCATGTAATCCTCCCAACATCTCTGTGGGGTATTTTTACCCTACTTTATAGGTGAGGAAACTAAAGCACAAGGAGGTTGGACAACTTAACCAAGGTCGCAGAGTCAGAATTCAAACTCATACAGCCTCATTCCAGAGTCCATCACTTAAGCATGACCTTACACAGATTCTCTACCGCACTACTGCTGTAATGTGAGGATGAAAGGAATAATGCAGATACATAGCTGTAGCTGCATGCTACCATAGAAGGTATAATAAGCTTTCTTCAGGTGGTAATTATGTCTATTGTCGTATTAACAGTTGATTTTGCTTTTCAGTTCTAATACCTAATATTGGCAATTCTGCATTTTTATTATTTTATACTAAAAAATGACAACTTGGACATTGCTTATTAAACTTGGCCCTAAAATTCACTCATACATGCACGGCATTATAACTACGTCCCATTAATTCAGTTCAATAAAATCTTAATAATTAAAATGAAAATTATAAGTTAAAGCATTGATTGGCTCTGTCTAACCAACTTTTTTTCTCTTTTCCATAATGTAGCAAGGTTTCTCATGGTATCTCCAACAATGTGAATTTTGAGCTTTAGAAGTATTGCAACTGACAGGCAGCATCAAAAGCATAACTTCCCCTCTAAAGTTATTATTATAAAATCTTTCTCAAATTGCTTTCGGTGATGGTTCAGAATGAGAAGCCTCCTGTGTTTCGGGGTCAGAGGTGAGATAATTACAATAGGATGGTATGTTGGAAAACAAGAGTCACTGGAAGCGCAGCCGAGAGGGAGCGTTCCTCAGCTACATCACTAAGCTCCCTGGAGAAATCAAGCAGCCCAATCGCCTCATCTAAGTTAATTGCAGCATTGCAGTCCCTGCCCAGAAGAACTCGATTCCCACACTCACAGGGTGTGCCCTCTTGGAACAAAATATATGTCAGCAAATGGCAGAAATAGCACCAGGAATCCCTTTCACACAGATTTCTATGGTAGGAAGGAAGAGATGAGAGATAGATGTACTCCCACAATCTCAAATTTAAACTCACCACAGTGTTAAGCTACTGCAGCCAGGTTTTCAGTACTATCTCAGAGACTGGAATAAAAACATCTCAAAATATTTTATGTAATAGAAGATACACAGAGTAATCAGTTATCATATGAGCAACATATAAATAAATCCTTATATGAAAACAAGTTAATTATAGGGGAAAAGAAAGCTAATAGAAGAGCTGTATAAAGGTTTGAGTTGTTTTGGACTAAAGTCATTAAAAACATGACTGAACTTTTAAACTACCCCACATCACTTTATCAAAACATAAGGATTGCAAATGCCAGGCTAGTTATATAATTTAAATTAAAAGTGCACAAAGCAAGCAGTGGTATGCCATTTGTAAGACAGCATGGCAGCAGATTTTGATTGGAAAAGGAAGTGAAGCATAAATCAGGCCACTTGGATTCTGGTCCCTGCTATGTCACTTTACATCCTTATACTGCAGAATACATCATTCTCTCCACTTTTGGCCTTTTCAAATGAACTGCGTATTATTCTATGACTGTAATGAAAATTCACATTCAATAAACAAATTACAGTGCAATGGTAGGTACTTGTTTTGAAGGCTTTGTTAAATAATTTTCACACTAGTGAGCGGATCTCGTACAGAAGTTTAAAGAAAGTCTAAGTTCCGCACTTGTCACTTCTGTTTATTTTCTCGTTTTGCCATTCTATTCCATATTGCTTGGTGGAATTGGAGAATAAAGGTGAAGATGTAAAAAATATCCAGTATGCTTGAAAATTATAAATGTCATATGAATGTAAGAATATCCTTTTGGTTTTCATAAATTTACTATTAGGAAAAAACCACTGTTTTTGCCTAAACTGAATTCTTCTCCTATCCCTATGATAGTTGGTGGTGCCATCCTCAATCCATTCAAACAAGCTAGAAACACAATGGTATCATCAACTCTTCCCTCTCCATCCTCCAGAACCAAATTACCAACTTGTCTTGTCATAACTCAGTTCTTCAAGAGGTTACCTTCTCATTCTCATTCTTTCCACTGCTCTGGTTAGTGTCTTCACTGTATTTCAATGGTCATGCAGCAGCGGAAGCCCCACAAGTAAATTCTCTTCCTCTGCATTTGTCTGCCTAACCAATTACCACAGTAATTCATCTAAAGCACTAATCTGGCCCACTCGAATCCTTGATTAAGCGAATGTGAATGACTTTCCATTGCCAACAGGATAAGTTACAGTCTCTTTAATATGCTATTCAAAGGCCTTTCTGCTCTAATCCCAGACCAACTATCCATGATGGCAGATATTCTTCATATCTTGCTCCCCGTGGTATCCAGTAGTTTCCAAAGAATAACAAACATCATTTAATATTAAACAAATTCAATAATAAATATCACTTAATAAGACTTTTTGACTAAATATACGCATAAATTAATAACCCAGTAGTCTAATTTCTGCCACTCCCTATTTAGCATTTTGTTCTCCAGCAAGATCAAAGGGCTTCTACTTCCCCCCACATTCCAGGATGTTTCACCAGCAGTTCCTGTCCCTTCTTCTTTGCCTGATTGTCTCCTGCTCCTTCTTTAATAGGCACCTGGAACACTGGCTACTCCTGGAAGCTTTCCCCACATCCTTCTCACCTCAATCTTGGCTCTAAAAACACCTCAAGAAAAATATTTACAACTGAACTGAAAATGACATAAATGCATAAATCACATTCTTATTCCAAACACTTGTCTCATGCCTAGCACATGAAAGGTACCCAATAGCTAGCTGTGGCTGTTGTGTAATAAACAAATGACTAATTCTAATCTGAATTACATCTTAATCAATATTAGATACTAGTTAAAATCTGTACATAAAATTACTCTACAAAGAATTTAAAAAGAGATAAGTTTTTAAATGCTATGAAGTAAAAATACTGTACATTAACTTTATTGCTTTTAAAGATTTAATAAGTCTGTTATGTATCAAATATGTAGATGTGATCTTTATTTGACGGCTCTGCTGGGATCATACACAAAACACTACTACACTGATTGGATTTTAAAATCATGCTGAAATCTCTTAATTTTATAGTGAGCTGGTAATGTTTGAAATGTCTGTATATATACATACAAACACACTGTAGTGATAGACGTAGAAATGACAGACCTCAGGGTATTCATATATATAAAAGAATTTTATCCAACCGGATGCAGTGGCTAACACCTGTAATCCCAGCACTGAGAGGTCAAGACAAGAAGATGGCTTATGTCTAGGCATTTGAGATCAGCTGGAGCAACATAGTGAGACCTCATCCCTACTACAAATAAAAAAATAAGATGGGTTAGTATTGCACACCTATGGTCCCAGCTACTCAGGAGACTGAGGAAGAAGGATTGCCTGAGGCCAGGAGGCCAAGGCTGTGGTAAGTCATGATCATGCTACTTCACTCCAATGAAAACTCAGCTCAAAAAAAAAAAAATCCTAATTTAATACGAATTTATTTCATAAGTAGCCACCAAACATAATATTAGTAAGGAAATTTTACTATATATTTAATGGACATATTTTTTCAATAAAAATTAAAGTGCATAAATGAACTTTTTTGGTATTTTTTCAAAATGCTTAATAACCGAAAAGTTATAGGAACATTGCATTACTTAGCCAGCTGAATTCATTTATCCAATGTTCTTTACAAGTATTTTTGAGTATATGTATGTCATGTGCAAGGCACTAGAGTAGAAACTGGAAATAGAAGAAACATAAAGATTATCTTTTTAAGACGATTTCTGTTCTCAAAAATATTTATAATTTATAGGAAAACTGTTTTTTGTCTGATAATATACAAAGTTAAATAGAGAATAACTGAAATTTTTATAGATTTTGCAATAAATATCTAGGAGCAACATAGAAAATAGTTTAAATGGGACAACACCAGAAATGACACTATTGCACTAAAGGATAAAGCAATGAGGATCTGTGGCTATGTGATTAAATATTAAAAATGAGAAGATTGTGATCTATAAGAACTTCTTTTGGCATTATATGCTATTGAATAGGAAAAAAAAATCTTTTAACTTCTCATTAAAGACATTTTCTTCTACAGAATTTTTATACCTACAGTATTTGATTTTACCTATATCATATAACCTATTGGGTTTTTTTAAATTATTATATAATTTTGTCTATCTCCTTAATTAAGTCACAACTTTCTTGAGAGTATGGACTGAATTGAAATAATCTTTGAACCTCCGGTGCTTTATATACAACTGCAAGGAAGTAGTAACTCACTGTCAAAATGTTGTTGAGGGTGTCATTCATTCATGTACACAGTGTTGTCTCTATACAAATAAAAAAAATACTTTGCTCTCAATATCATAAGAAACACAACCAGTTCTTTCACAGGAAAAATTGAATTTTCTTAATTCTTAGGAAATAAAATTTTTGACTGTCTTCTCTTTTCCATTGACTGTTAGAACACATAAAAACAATTTATAGTCTCCAATAAAGAGAATTCCAGAGCACTTATTTGTATAAAATTCTCAATTCCTATTTCACTCTTATTTTTTCTTTCATACTTCTACTTGCTTCATGTCATCTACTAATCTCAGACTGTTTCCTTGTCTTCAGTTATTTACCTTTATATAAATCACCTTAAATTCATTTTTAAATAAGCTGTATTAAAATTACTAAGCAAATGGTAGGTGTCCAACAAATATCTTTTTAAATAAAGAATGGAACACTTTACTGAATTGAATTTAAACATATGCTTTTCTTGTAAAACTTTATTGCTCAAAGTTAAGTAAATTAATATGCATTCCTTAACTTTCTATCATTGACACAAGTTCAGTAACAAAAGTTATAAATCTAATGAAGATTCTAAAATCTAGCGAGTTTAGAATTGTGCTATTTAAAATAAAAGTATAATTTTTATTCTTCCATGTAAAATAACTGTGATCTAACTGCTCTGAGGCTACATATTTAGAATCTTTTTTATTATTACTATTTTTATTGCAAGCGAGCCATCATGTTCAGACTTTAATAAGTTTAAATCACATGAGGAAAAAAACTGTGGGAAACTTTGGGAGTAGTGAGGGGTGGGGTAGAGGAGCACTGGCATTTCTTCAGGATTCCCAGAAGTTTTCATGGAGTTAGCTGACATGTGTAATAGCTAAGGCATTAAAAACAATAACAAGTGCTTCTTTTGCAGTTTGTGGTTCCCACTACAAAAGTAAAGTTTAAAGATGAAAAGTAGGCAGCAAAATTCTTCAGATAAACTTAACTAGAAGTGACTTGTAACCAAGGCCCATGTTTTTATTGAATAGTTTCCACAGATATTCCAAAAAGCAAAATTTCTAGGCGATTTAAAATCTATATATTTAACCTGAAGTGAGAATTTATATATTAAGTTAGATTATTTTAGTAAATATCTTGCTCCACACATAACTATAGCTATGTTAAGGCTTTAAAAATGTGTTATAACAAATAGAAAACTGAATACTGTGTGTTCTCACTGATACGTTAGGGTTAAACACTGGATATGGATCAACAGACACTGGAGACTCCTAAAGAGGAAAGAGAGGGAGAAGAATAAGGGTTGAAAAACCACCCATTGGATGCCATGCTCACCAGCTAGGTGACAGGCTCACTAGAAGCCCAAACTTCACCGTCATTCAATACATCCATGTAACTAATATGTACATGTACCTCCTGAATTTAAAATAACTCTTTAAAAAAACTAAAAAAAGTGTTTCAGTTTATTATATATGTTCATAAAGCAAAACATATATATGACCCATTCAATAATAAGTTTGAGGAGTCCTTTCTTAAATAACTACTAAACTCTTGAGCCTTAAACATTTATTTTATCTCTAAGCTGGAAGAAGCAACCTTCAGTGGAAATTGTACTCAGACAAACATCCAGATGTTATCTAAAGACCTAATTTTGGAAGAGAAGATTTTATAAATTTTTATATCTTAAGAAATTTTGCAAAGGTGAGCAATTTGCACTTTCCATAGGAGATAACTTTTTTCTCCAAAACTACATAATGATCTGTGGAGTATCCTGTGCATGAAATGATTGAACACACAACTTTTGCAAGAAATCAATAAAATTAGAAGAGGAAACAACAAATGTTTATAATGTTAAATACATCCTACAAAGCTTATGCCACATATTTCATTATTCTATTATATAATTGTCAATGAAACACAGTTTTGTTGAAATAACCTCAATTCTGAAAACACGATAGCTAACCCCAGCAGATTTGCCAAATAGTGTTTTAAAAATTGAGAGCTTTTCAGACCTTTTGCAAAATGAGCCTATATTAAATGTAAAAATTCTACCATTTGGATGGAATTTAATGTTTATTATTTGGATACATTGTCAAGTCAGTTCAAAATTAACCACTGATAAGGGAGTTTCTAGATGGATCAGAGAAATAATTTTATCAGTAGCACTCAGGGGGGTTCTTTTCATACAATTTAGGAAGTTTGAAAATATGTACTGTTCAGCAGAACACTTGCTCCCTCTTGTGACAGCTAAGTGAAATGTTAATCGGCATAGGCATATCAACAGGATTTTCAATACTTTCCCCAAAATTGGCTCAATTAGAAATGTTAAATAGAATTCAGCTTTTATAAAACATTTTATAGTTCTTAAAATATTCACTGAAGGGGAAATTCATCATGACTTAGTGACAATTTCAAAAGTTTGTTTTTTTTCTATTTTAGTTTAACATTCATATCTTTAATGTCTAAATTTCTTGGTACACAAAACTAAGTTAGAGTGAATTTTTTTATATATAACATTTTTTATTTTAAAATTGTGGGGTACAGTTAAGGGTTAGATATACAAATATGCATTGTGCAGGTACACTTGTTGATGAGGTGTGCTCCCCACCCCATCCCCAGACAGATATTGGATACCGTTAATCCCACCTTCCTTCCCCTCCCCATCTCTCCCCCCATAGTTTCCCGCCACTGTCAATCCTTTTCTTATAGTATTATGATAGTTGTTCAAGGTCCACTTGTGAGTGAGAACATGTGATACTCAGATCTTTGTTTCTGTGAGAGATCACTCAGTATTATAAACTTTAATTCCATCCAGGTTGCGGCGAACTTTTTTTATGATTTTGCTCTTCTTTATGGCTGCGTGATATTCCATTATGTATATATACCACATCTTTTTAATCTAGTCCTCTTTTGATGGACAGCATGGTTGATTCCATGATCTTGCTATTGTGAACAATGCTGCAATAAACATACATATGCAGGTATCTTTTTTATAGAGTGATTTGAGTTCTTCAGGGTATATTCCCAGTAGGGGGATTGTGGGGTCATATGGAAGGTCAATTTTTAGAGCTTTTAGGAATTGCCACACTGATTTCCACAGAGGCACTATCAGTTTACACTCCCACCAACAGTGTAGAAGTGTTCCCTTTTCACCACATCCTTTCTAGCATCTGTTATTTTTTGAGTTATTGATAATGGCCATTCTGACTGGAGTTAGGTGATATCTCAGTGTAGTTTTAATCTGCATCTCCTTGATGACTAGTGAGATTGAACATTTCTTCATGTATCTGTTGGCTGCTTGTATGTCTTCTTTTGAGAAGTGTCTGTTCATGTCTTTTACCCACTTTGTAATGGGGTTGTTTGTTTTTTTCTTTCCAGCACATTTGAGTACCTGTAGATCCAAGATGTTAGGCCTTTGCAGACATGGAGTTGGCAAATACTTTTGCCCAGTCTGTGGGCTGTCTCCCTGCTCTTGTGATGGTTTCTTTGGCTTTACAGAAGCCTGTCAGTTTAATGAGGTCCCACCTGTCTATCTTGTCTCTTATAGCCCATGTGTTTTGGGTTTTGGAATTGGACGCCAGTTCCAACTTCCATAAGGGTGTGTCCTGCATTTTCTAAATTTCTTATGGTTTGAGGTTTTACATTTAGATCTCTGATCCATTTAGAGTTAATTTTCGTGTATGGGGATACTTAGGGGTCTTGTTTGAATCTTCTGCATGTGGTCAGCCAGTTTTCCCAGCACCATTTACTGAATAGGTTATCCTCTCCCTAGTGGTGGGTAGTGGAGGCTTTGTTAAAGATGAGTTGGTTGAGAAATTGAGGTTTTGCTTCTGGAATCTCAATTCTATTCCATTGGTCTATATGCCTGTTCTTGTACCAATACCAAGCTGTTTTGATTATTGTAGCTTTATAGTAAAGTTTAAAGTCTGGTAGTGTGATACCCCCTGCTTTGTTTTTTTTTTTTTTTTCGCTGAGGATTGTTATGGCTATTCTTGGTTGTTTATGTTACCATATGAATTCCTGTATTGTTTTTTCTAGATCTGAGAAGAATGTTACTGGTAATTTGATAGGTATTGCATTAAATCTGTAGATTGCCTTAGGTA
>CAUYQG010061890.1:0-11524 GCA_963574415.1 Tarsius wallacei | reverse complement strand
AATTTATTAAATTTATTGCCATTAGTGGTAATATTACATTAATAGTCTTCATCACATGTCATAAAGAAGAAGAAAATGAAGACTATAGGATCTTCATCTACACTCAAATTATTTAAGCCATCTCTCAAAGTGAAAATTTTAAATGATTGAGCAAAATTTGTGGCATAATCATTTAGGATTGGTGGACACAATGAAGTGAGGTTATAGAAATGTTGATAAGTAAAACTGTTTTATAAGAAGGTTGTTTCCCCAAGTGAGCAGATATTTGTCTCGAACTAATTAGCAGGAGTTTTCTGAAACAGATGTCGAAAGTATTTATTTGTTTGCAGTTTTATCTTTCTTATGCAAAGGCTTACTGGAACAAATAGCCAAGTCATATTGATACATACAGGCTGACTATATGATGTGTAAAGTAAGTAATATAGATTGAAAATCAGAAATAGAAACTATCAGAAATTGAAACCATGTGAGAAAGAGAAAACCAATTAGAGTACTGGGATTAGAAACATATCTTAATGTTTAATGTCTTTGTGGGAAAGGGAGTTGTAGCCATAAGTTTTCTGCATAATAGAAAATTAAAACTAGTTTCTGCAGGTAGTGTTCACATTATAAAGCAACATGTTATTGAAATATAAGGAGGCTGATATAATAATAGTGGAAATTTAAACAGAATTATCTAAAAAACTGATTAAGCAAACTAATAATTTGCAAGGCTATAGAAGATCTGGGCAACATGATTGCTAAGTTTTCATTTTATTTTATTTTCCTTTACGATTTTATTTTATTTTACTATTTTATTTTATTTTGTATTTTATTTTATTTTATTTTATTTTATTTTATTTTATTTTATTTTATTTTATTATTTTATTTTATTTTATTTTATTTTATTTTCTCAGGGTCTCACCAGTCACCCAGGCTGGAGTACAGTCCCACGATCATACAGCAGCCTCAAACTTCTGGGCTCAGAGAATCCTTCGGTCTCAACCTCCAGAGTAGCTGGGACTATAGGCAGTACCACCACGTTGGCTAATTTTTTTTTTCTTTTTTTTCTTTTTTGAGTTGTAGTCTCACTCTGTCGCCCGGCTATTTATTTTTTATTATTTATTTATTTATTTTTATGAGTTGGAGTCTCAATCTGTCGCCCAGGCTGGGGTGCGGTGGCACGCCCACAGCCACCCCAGCCTCGATCTGCTGGGCTCCCGCCATCCCTCCGCCTCAGCCTTCCAAGTAGCCAGAACTACAGGAGTGCGCCACCACTGGCTAATTTTTTATTTATCGTAGAGACGAGGTCTCCCCAAGTTGCCGGGGCTGATCTCGAACCCGTGGTTTCAGGCTATCCTCTCAACTTCGCCTCACAAAGTGATATGATTACAGGGGTGAACACCCACTGCGACTGGCTTTTATGTTTTGATTTTATATAGAATGCTACTTGATACTAATTTAGGATAAGACTTCTAATCGTGCATTCCAACCAAATATACAAAAAAAGTGGGGGCATAATTCTTTTTACTTTTCAGAAAAGAAAATTTAGTATACAAAAATGTACCTTTTAAAAGATGAGATAACATGTTTACGCCTGACTGTTTCAAAAGTGGATAATTTGGGCTTATTTTCCACTATACTTTATCCAAAAAAGAGACAGAATAAAAAAGATTAGATTTTAGTGTATACATGTATATGCATGTTTATGAAGTCATGCTTATAATTTTTGCAATTTCTACTCTGAGAGTCTATCCTGAAGTGTCAAATATATGGTTTTCAAAAGTGTTACAAGAAATTGAACGTCTTTTTCTATTTTTCCCTAAAGTCACCTCAGAAACAACTGTCAAATGTAAGAATAGACACATATATTAGCAGAACAGAATAGAGGATCCAGAAGTTGAACCACACAAATATAATCAATTGATTTTAGACAAAGGTACAGGGACAATTCAATGGGAAAAATTAGTATTTTAAACAAAATGTGCTAGAAAATGTTGATATAAGCATATATAAAAATTAACTTCAAATCATGCCTTGCAATGTATATAAGATCCCATAGGATCATAAGCCTAAATATAAACCTAAATTATAAAATGCCTTTTAAAAAAATAAGAGAAAATCTTTGAGACTTAAGATGAATAGCTCTTAGATATACCACTAAAAACGATTTCTCAAAGCAAAACAAAAAAGGGGGACTTCACCAAATTAATAACTTCTTTTTCGAAGTTCACTATTATGAAAATAAACAAAAGTCATCATTGATTGGAAGTAAATATTTTACATATATAGTACACACACATATAAATATAGTATTTATATCTAGACTATATAAAGAACTCATCTTACAATTCAGTGAAAAAAAGGCAAAAACCCAATGTTTTCAGTGGGTAAAAGATTTGAACAGGTTTCAATCTCAGAAAGTATATGAATGACAAAAAAGCATATAATAGATGTTTACTATCATTATTAATGACAAAAACCAAAACCAAACAGATGCCACTGTGCACCTTATTAGAATAGCTAGGATTTTTTTTTCAAACCCAAAACATCATACATACCAAGTCTTGGTGAGGATATGCAGCAACTACGACACATGTACACTGCTGAAGGACATTTAAAATGGTAAAATTAATCTGACAAATAATTTGACAGTTTCCAAAAAGTTCAATATGTGAGCCAGCTACTGAAACTTAAAGCAATTGTTCTGGGTTAATGAAAGAATATTTCTATATACGATTTGTACACAAATGTTCATAAAAACTTTATTTGTAATAGTCCAAACCTGGAAATGACACAACTATCCATCGCAGATGAATAAATATATCCATTTGTTAAAATCTTACATAGTAATTAAACTGAATTAAAGGATTATAAGGAAATATTGTGTGTGATGCATGCAAAAATATGGATGTATCTCAAAATGATTATGCTAAATCAAAAGGCTATGCAAACCAAGAGTATGTATTTTATGTTACTTACAGAAAATTATTGCAAATGCAAAACTAACCTGTAGTGAGGAACAGTAGATCAGTGGTTGTCTAGGACATGGGATAGGAGGATCTCTCATCAGGAGAAGAGAGAGATTACAAATGAACATAAGGAAACTTTTGGGAGTGATGGATATGTCCATTACCTTGATTTGGTGATGGCTTTTCAGGTCAAAATTCATCAGATTATACACTTTAAATATATACAGTTTAGGACAATCATATCCTAACAAAGCTGGAGAAAACGTCACTGCCAAAACTCTGCCTATGGCATTGGCATTCAGGTCCTTTATTACTCTTCACTTAGCAATATGCTTTTTAGTTCCTCCATGTTTCTTTATGGCTTGATAGTAATTTCATTTATTTTTCATTTTTTAAAATTGTGATAAAATCCACATTACAAAATTTACCAACATAATCATTATTTGCTTTTTCTTTTCTTTCTTTCTTTTTTTTTCCTTTTTCTTTTTTTTTTTTTTTTAGTTATGATTTCACTCTGTTGCCCAGGCTGGAGTGCAGGGCATACTCACAGCCAGCCAGCCTTGTCCTACTTCCACTTCAGCCTTCAAAGTAGCTGGAACTACAGGCATGCACCACCATGTCCAGCTTTTTTTTAAAATTTTCCTTCATTTTATGTATGTATACATGTATGTATTTATTTATGTATTCATTTATTATAAAGATGGGTTCTCACCAATTTGCCCAGGCTGATCTCAAACCCCTGAATCCAGGCAATCCTCTTGCCTCAGGCTCCCAAAGTGCTGGGATTACAGACATGAACCACCACACCCAGCTCATAACCATTTTGAAGTATGCAGCTTAGTGGTATTAAATACATTCATGGTGCTTTGCAGCTACTACCATCATCCCTTTTCATAACTCTTTTCATCTTGTAAACTGAGACTCTACCCATTAAATAATAATTCCTCATTTCCCCCTGTTTTCAGTTCTGGAAATCACCATTCTACTTTCTGTCTCTATGCTTTTTACTAAGTTTACTAAGTTTAGTTTTATTGGAAGCTGCCAAACTGTCTTCCAAAGTGGTAACCATTTTATAACCCCATCAGCAACAAATGAGAGTTCTTGTTGCTCCACACCCTTGTCAGCATTTAATATTGTCAGTGTTCTGGGGTTTGGCCATTGTAATAAGTGTGCAGCGTTATCTCACTGTTGTTCTAATTTGCAATTCCATAATACATAATGTTTTACATCTTTTCATGTGTGTATTTTCCCTAAGTATGTGTTCATTGAAGAGATATATCTGTTTTAGATCTGCTTAGGTCTTTTCCAGTTTTAAAAACTCTGGCTGTTCATATTCTTATTAATGAATTTAAGAATTCCTTATATATTTTATGTACCAGTTCTTTATCAAATATGTCCTTTGCAAATGTATGCTTTCAGTCTGTGGCTAATTGGCTTATTTTTATTTTTAACTGTATTTTGCAGAGCAGAAGTTTTTTTAAAAAGTCCAACTTACCAGTTTTTTGTTTTATGGATTATGCTTTACATGTTATATCTAAAAAGTCATTGCCAATGCACTGTCACCTAGATTTTCTCTTGTATTATCTCCTAGGTAGTTTAAAGTTCTGTGCTTTATATTTAGGTCTATGATCCATGTGGAGGTAATTTTTGCAAAAGACATAAAGTCTGTTTCTACATTTTTTTTGTATATAGATTCCCCTTATTACTTTTAAAAAGTCATCATGAAGTATTACATCCAGAATTTTGGAGAAAAACTATGACTCTATTGCTAGTTTCCTTTATTACAGGCATTTTCCATCTACTTTTAGAAAGTATCAGTTATATTAATCTTCTATAGCTAAAAAGCCAATAAGTATCTAACATAAATTTTAAATTAATACTTGATAAATTCACAATAAGAGCAGTAAAATAGGAATACAGAACAAAGGGGAACAATAAAAAACAATTAGTAAGTGATAGACTTAATCCAAACCACATCTGTAATTACATTAAGACAAATGGACTAATCATTCTGAATAAAAGACAGAGATCAACAGATTGGATTTTTAAAAAGGGCTCTACTAGATGCTGTTTATAAGAAATACATTACAAAATTAAGAACGCAAAAAGATTGAAAGTAAAATAATTGGAAAAGATAAACCATGCAAGTAGTAACTATAAGGAAATATCTTCATGGTTTTAAAAAAAATCTGTTAATACTATATTAACCAGACTATAAGATAGTTTGCCAGATATAATAATGGTCATTTCAAAACAATAAAAGTATAAATTCATGAAAAATATGTTCAAATTCTGCATGCACAGGCAAATGTTCTTCGTAAGGATTCAGAATATATTAGGTAAATTTGACAGGACTGAAGGGGGAAATAGACAAATCTACAATTTTGCTAATTTTAATTTCTCTATATCAAAAGTTGATAGGACAATTGAACTGAAAAAGCAGCAAGAAAATTAACTGCCTAAACGATGCTGACCTGAACCAATTGATATTTGTAAAATAATATAATTAGCAACTACTAATATATTATATGGACCATAAAACAAGTCTCAGTAAACTTAAAAGGACTGCATTTATTCAGAATATGTTATCTGAACATAACAAAATTAAATTAGAGGTCAATGAGAATATCTACAGAACCCCCAAATTTATGACATTTATCTAAACACTTCTAAATAATCCATGAGCCAAAGAAGAAAACTCATGAACTGGGAAATATGTCAAACTGAATGATAATGAAAGTATAATATATCCAAATATCTGGTTACTGCCATTGCATAACAAACACTTCAAAACTAAGTGACGTTAAATAATTATTTAACGTCACTTAGTTTTGAAGTGTTTGTTATGCAATGGCAGTAACCAGATATTTGGATATATTATACTTTCATTATCATTCAGTTTGACATATTTCCCAGTTCATGAGTTTTCTTCTTTGGCTCATGGATTATTTAGAAGTGTTTAGATAAATGTCATAAATTTGGGGGTTCTGTAGATATTCTCATTGACCTCTAATTTAATTTTGTTATGTTCAGATAACATATTCTGAATAAATGCAGTCCTTTTAAGTTTACTGAGACTTGTTTTATGGTCCATATAATATATTAGTAGTTGCTAATTATATTATTTTACAAATATCAATTGGTTCAGGTCAGCATCGTTTAGGCAGTTAATTTTCTTGCTGCTTTTTCAGTTCAATTGTCCTATCAACTTTTGATATAGAGAAATTAAAATTAGCAAAATTGTAGATTTGTCTATTT
Organism: Tarsius wallacei; assembly: GCA_963574415.1. Classification (NCBI taxonomy): domain Eukaryota; kingdom Metazoa; phylum Chordata; class Mammalia; order Primates; family Tarsiidae; genus Tarsius; species Tarsius wallacei. The sequence continues at coordinate 5,315 of CAUYQG010061890.1, read as the reverse complement.
CCCCCTTCAGTCCTGTCAAATTTACCTAATATATTCTGAATCCTTACGAAGAACATTTGCCTGTGCATGCAGAATTTGAACATATTTTTCATGAATTTATACTTTTATTGTTTTGAAATGACCATTATTATATCTGGCAAACTATCTTATAGTCTGGTTAATATAGTATTAACAGATTTTTTTTAAAACCATGAAGATATTTCCTTATAGTTACTACTTGCATGGTTTATCTTTTCCAATTATTTTACTTTCAATCTTTTTGCGTTCTTAATTTTGTAATGTATTTCTTATAAACAGCATCTAGTAGAGCCCTTTTTAAAAATCCAATCTGTTGATCTCTGTCTTTTATTCAGAATGATTAGTCCATTTGTCTTAATGTAATTACAGATGTGGTTTGGATTAAGTCTATCACTTACTAATTGTTTTTTATTGTTCCCCTTTGTTCTGTATTCCTATTTTACTGCTCTTATTGTGAATTTATCAAGTATTAATTTAAAATTTATGTTAGATACTTATTGGCTTTTTAGCTATAGAAGATTAATATAACTGATACTTTCTAAAAGTAGATGGAAAATGCCTGTAATAAAGGAAACTAGCAATAGAGTCATAGTTTTTCTCCAAAATTCTGGATGTAATACTTCATGATGACTTTTTAAAAGTAATAAGGGGAATCTATATACAAAAAAAATGTAGAAACAGACTTTATGTCTTTTGCAAAAATTACCTCCACATGGATCATAGACCTAAATATAAAGCACAGAACTTTAAACTACCTAGGAGATAATACAAGAGAAAATCTAGGTGACAGTGCATTGGCAATGACTTTTTAGATATAACATGTAAAGCATAATCCATAAAACAAAAAACTGGTAAGTTGGACTTTTTAAAAAAACTTCTGCTCTGCAAAATACAGTTAAAAATAAAAATAAGCCAATTAGCCACAGACTGAAAGCATACATTTGCAAAGGACATATTTGATAAAGAACTGGTACATAAAATATATAAGGAATTCTTAAATTCATTAATAAGAATATGAACAGCCAGAGTTTTTAAAACTGGAAAAGACCTAAGCAGATCTAAAACAGATATATCTCTTCAATGAACACATACTTAGGGAAAATACACACATGAAAAGATGTAAAACATTATGTATTATGGAATTGCAAATTAGAACAACAGTGAGATAACGCTGCACACTTATTACAATGGCCAAACCCCAGAACACTGACAATATTAAATGCTGACAAGGGTGTGGAGCAACAAGAACTCTCATTTGTTGCTGATGGGGTTATAAAATGGTTACCACTTTGGAAGACAGTTTGGCAGCTTCCAATAAAACTAAACTTAGTAAACTTAGTAAAAAGCATAGAGACAGAAAGTAGAATGGTGATTTCCAGAACTGAAAACAGGGGGAAATGAGGAATTATTATTTAATGGGTAGAGTCTCAGTTTACAAGATGAAAAGAGTTATGAAAAGGGATGATGGTAGTAGCTGCAAAGCACCATGAATGTATTTAATACCACTAAGCTGCATACTTCAAAATGGTTATGAGCTGGGTGTGGTGGTTCATGTCTGTAATCCCAGCACTTTGGGAGCCTGAGGCAAGAGGATTGCCTGGATTCAGGGGTTTGAGATCAGCCTGGGCAAATTGGTGAGAACCCATCTTTATAATAAATGAATACATAAATAAATACATACATGTATACATACATAAAATGAAGGAAAATTTTAAAAAAAAGCTGGACATGGTGGTGCATGCCTGTAGTTCCAGCTACTTTGAAGGCTGAAGTGGAAGTAGGACAAGGCTGGCTGGCTGTGAGTATGCCCTGCACTCCAGCCTGGGCAACAGAGTGAAATCATAACTAAAAAAAAAAAAAAAAGAAAAAGGAAAAAAAAAGAAAGAAAGAAAAGAAAAAGCAAATAATGATTATGTTGGTAAATTTTGTAATGTGGATTTTATCACAATTTTAAAAAATGAAAAATAAATGAAATTACTATCAAGCCATAAAGAAACATGGAGGAACTAAAAAGCATATTGCTAAGTGAAGAGTAATAAAGGACCTGAATGCCAATGCCATAGGCAGAGTTTTGGCAGTGACGTTTTCTCCAGCTTTGTTAGGATATGATTGTCCTAAACTGTATATATTTAAAGTGTATAATCTGATGAATTTTGACCTGAAAAGCCATCACCAAATCAAGGTAATGGACATATCCATCACTCCCAAAAGTTTCCTTATGTTCATTTGTAATCTCTCTCTTCTCCTGATGAGAGATCCTCCTATCCCATGTCCTAGACAACCACTGATCTACTGTTCCTCACTACAGGTTAGTTTTGCATTTGCAATAATTTTCTGTAAGTAACATAAAATACATACTCTTGGTTTGCATAGCCTTTTGATTTAGCATAATCATTTTGAGATACATCCATATTTTTGCATGCATCACACACAATATTTCCTTATAATCCTTTAATTCAGTTTAATTACTATGTAAGATTTTAACAAATGGATATATTTATTCATCTGCGATGGATAGTTGTGTCATTTCCAGGTTTGGACTATTACAAATAAAGTTTTTATGAACATTTGTGTACAAATCGTATATAGAAATATTCTTTCATTAACCCAGAACAATTGCTTTAAGTTTCAGTAGCTGGCTCACATATTGAACTTTTTGGAAACTGTCAAATTATTTGTCAGATTAATTTTACCATTTTAAATGTCCTTCAGCAGTGTACATGTGTCGTAGTTGCTGCATATCCTCACCAAGACTTGGTATGTATGATGTTTTGGGTTTGAAAAAAAAATCCTAGCTATTCTAATAAGGTGCACAGTGGCATCTGTTTGGTTTTGGTTTTTGTCATTAATAATGATAGTAAACATCTATTATATGCTTTTTTGTCATTCATATACTTTCTGAGATTGAAACCTGTTCAAATCTTTTACCCACTGAAAACATTGGGTTTTTGCCTTTTTTTCACTGAATTGTAAGATGAGTTCTTTATATAGTCTAGATATAAATACTATATTTATATGTGTGTGTACTATATATGTAAAATATTTACTTCCAATCAATGATGACTTTTGTTTATTTTCATAATAGTGAACTTCGAAAAAGAAGTTATTAATTTGGTGAAGTCCCCCTTTTTTGTTTTGCTTTGAGAAATCGTTTTTAGTGGTATATCTAAGAGCTATTCATCTTAAGTCTCAAAGATTTTCTCTTATTTTTTTAAAAGGCATTTTATAATTTAGGTTTATATTTAGGCTTATGATCCTATGGGATCTTATATACATTGCAAGGCATGATTTGAAGTTAATTTTTATATATGCTTATATCAACATTTTCTAGCACATTTTGTTTAAAATACTAATTTTTCCCATTGAATTGTCCCTGTACCTTTGTCTAAAATCAATTGATTATATTTGTGTGGTTCAACTTCTGGATCCTCTATTCTGTTCTGCTAATATATGTGTCTATTCTTACATTTGACAGTTGTTTCTGAGGTGACTTTAGGGAAAAATAGAAAAAGACGTTCAATTTCTTGTAACACTTTTGAAAACCATATATTTGACACTTCAGGATAGACTCTCAGAGTAGAAATTGCAAAAATTATAAGCATGACTTCATAAACATGCATATACATGTATACACTAAAATCTAATCTTTTTTATTCTGTCTCTTTTTTGGATAAAGTATAGTGGAAAATAAGCCCAAATTATCCACTTTTGAAACAGTCAGGCGTAAACATGTTATCTCATCTTTTAAAAGGTACATTTTTGTATACTAAATTTTCTTTTCTGAAAAGTAAAAAGAATTATGCCCCCACTTTTTTTGTATATTTGGTTGGAATGCACGATTAGAAGTCTTATCCTAAATTAGTATCAAGTAGCATTCTATATAAAATCAAAACATAAAAGCCAGTCGCAGTGGGTGTTCACCCCTGTAATCATATCACTTTGTGAGGCGAAGTTGAGAGGATAGCCTGAAACCACGGGTTCGAGATCAGCCCCGGCAACTTGGGGAGACCTCGTCTCTACGATAAATAAAAAATTAGCCAGTGGTGGCGCACTCCTGTAGTTCTGGCTACTTGGAAGGCTGAGGCGGAGGGATGGCGGGAGCCCAGCAGATCGAGGCTGGGGTGGCTGTGGGCGTGCCACCGCACCCCAGCCTGGGCGACAGATTGAGACTCCAACTCATAAAAATAAATAAATAAATAATAAAAAATAAATAGCCGGGCGACAGAGTGAGACTACAACTCAAAAAAGAAAAAAAAGAAAAAAAAAATTAGCCAACGTGGTGGTACTGCCTATAGTCCCAGCTACTCTGGAGGTTGAGACCGAAGGATTCTCTGAGCCCAGAAGTTTGAGGCTGCTGTATGATCGTGGGACTGTACTCCAGCCTGGGTGACTGGTGAGACCCTGAGAAAATAAAATAAAATAAAATAAAATAAAATAATAAAATAAAATAAAATAAAATAAAATAAAATAAAATAAAATAAAATAAAATACAAAATAAAATAAAATAGTAAAATAAAATAAAATCGTAAAGGAAAATAAAATAAAATGAAAACTTAGCAATCATGTTGCCCAGATCTTCTATAGCCTTGCAAATTATTAGTTTGCTTAATCAGTTTTTTAGATAATTCTGTTTAAATTTCCACTATTATTATATCAGCCTCCTTATATTTCAATAACATGTTGCTTTATAATGTGAACACTACCTGCAGAAACTAGTTTTAATTTTCTATTATGCAGAAAACTTATGGCTACAACTCCCTTTCCCACAAAGACATTAAACATTAAGATATGTTTCTAATCCCAGTACTCTAATTGGTTTTCTCTTTCTCACATGGTTTCAATTTCTGATAGTTTCTATTTCTGATTTTCAATCTATATTACTTACTTTACACATCATATAGTCAGCCTGTATGTATCAATATGACTTGGCTATTTGTTCCAGTAAGCCTTTGCATAAGAAAGATAAAACTGCAAACAAATAAATACTTTCGACATCTGTTTCAGAAAACTCCTGCTAATTAGTTCGAGACAAATATCTGCTCACTTGGGGAAACAACCTTCTTATAAAACAGTTTTACTTATCAACATTTCTATAACCTCACTTCATTGTGTCCACCAATCCTAAATGATTATGCCACAAATTTTGCTCAATCATTTAAAATTTTCACTTTGAGAGATGGCTTAAATAATTTGAGTGTAGATGAAGATCCTATAGTCTTCATTTTCTTCTTCTTTATGACATGTGATGAAGACTATTAATGTAATATTACCACTAATGGCAATAAATTTAATAAATT
>CAUYQG010061889.1:0-20747 GCA_963574415.1 Tarsius wallacei | reverse complement strand
TACCAAAGGAGGCACAAACTTTACTTGTACAATGACCACTTATGTACCTAATCCTGAATTGTTCCCCGTATCCTTAAAATAAAATAAAATTTTAAAAAACAAAGCAATAGCAAACTTGATTATCTGAATATTTATGTAGGCATGTATTTGTTTATTTATTCACCTATCTATGATAAGGTCATTTGAAGAGAGTTATCTTAGTGAACCCATATCCCATTTACAACTATATATAACCTAGGCCATGACTAGAAAAATGAGTTTCAGTAAGAGCCATCAGCAAATAGATGATGAATATGGATGAGAAAAGATTGAAAATATTTTGGGTTGGTTAATCACATGATCAGAAATCTACAAGACCAATTTAAGATATTGTAGTTTAGCAATGATTTTGAATTTCTATTATAAAATAATCTAGATTATAAAATAACCCAAGAGGAGATTGAGAGGAGTAGATGGCATGAGATTGGAAGAAATTGAGAAAAGTCAAAGCGATCAAAGGATCAACGGTGACTCTCTCCTTTGCCCAAGTTTTCTAAGATGTGTTGGAGTAAGTTTCCTAAGTCTTGAGCTATAATATGTGCTAATATTTTTTAAAATCTTACAATGAAGTAAAAATATCTAAATATTAATAGCTCCTTGTCAGCAGTATATTAGCTAAATGACTGTGGTTCAAACATATAACTTTTCTGAGTCTCAATTTATCATAAACAGAAAGACAAGATAATACCTAACTAGCTTTTGTGAGCTTGAGACAAGGTATTTCACAGGTTCCTGGAGCATTATACTTGCTCAATAAATATTATCTTTCTTCTTTCTTGTTTTATCTTGGATCATGCCCATGCCAACATTTACAAATGCCTACTCTAGGGCATTCTTTGTACTCTCCTATTTTATTTCTCACCATCATTTTCTTTCATGTTTTTCTAATAGCTCTCTTTCCTCCTGCTCTTTTGTTTAATTTGTAATTGAAAGGACAATAATGGTAATACTGATCACCGTTCTGGTTATATTGATGACTAGCTATATATCAGAGACTGTGCTAAGTGCTTTACATTCATATCAGTGAATTATGATAATGATTTCAAACGGTAAGATATAAGAGGGAATACAGGTTCAGAAATGCTAAGTATTTTTTTCCGAGTTCACACAGCTAGTAAGTAGTACAGCTGGGATTCAAATTCATATTTTCAGTACCCATGAGTTTGTCAATTCAGTACAGAATATGTTTCTGAAAGCCTAAGGAGGCAAAGAGAAGAATATAATTTGTGACTAAGGTTTATGTATGGCTATGAGTTGTTTAGGTTGATCAAGAGAAACTGCTTTATCTTTTTTCTTCTGTTCCAGAGACATTTCAAAGGAAATTCCATTACTAAATTTAATCAACATAATTTACAATATTATGAAATCAAGGATTTCCCCCATGATTGCATACAAGCAGGTCAAATGTTGAGGTTAGTCTGTCACCTTTGGACTCCTCAGAATTTATGCATTTGTAAAAATGGAAGAAGAAGCAGACATTTAAAGATGTTCAAGCTACTTTAGTACTATTTTTATATTTATACCTCAAAAACGTCATAAAAGTCAACTAATTAATATGCAAAAGGTGCCTGATCTCATTTATTATTTTATTTATGTCATCAATAGAAGTGATTTTGGCTGACTTATTTAAAAGCACATCTTCAATACATTTACTTTGTAAAATATTTATAATAGTTGTCTTCCTGCTTCTACAATTGTAATTAGTTTATGTAAGAAGGCTTTCTGCAATAAGCTTAATGTACAAACCTAAGTTAAGAATGATAAATTTTTGAGTAGGGACAAATAATATGCAATTTTCAGGCCCTATCCTACCACTATTCTTTTTTTTTTTTTTGAGTTGGAGGCTCACTCTTGTCACCCAGACTGGAGTGCAGTGGCAGCTCCCGGCCACCGCAGCCTCGACCTGCTGGGGCTTCGGCGATCCTTCCGCCTCAGCCTTCCAAGTAGCTGGAACTACAGGCGCACGCTACCACGCCCGGCTAATTTTTTGACTTATTGTAGAGATGAGGTCTCACCAAGTTGCCCAGGCGGGTCTCGAACCCGCGGGCTCAGGCAATCCACTCACCTCAGCCTCCCAAGGCGTGGGATGACAGGCTGAGCCACCGAGCCCGGCTAACTGTGCCCTTTTTAAAAACAGAACACTCTCCTAGGCCACCGGTCCTGTCTTTGGTCTTCATTGCAGAGCAGCTCTGCACTCCCGCAAGTTTTGATCAGTTAAATCTGCTCCTGTTGGCTCCAAGCCCGGCAGGCACAGGTCACGGACAGGAAGCTTTCTTGCCCAGGAGACACGCAGCAGACGTGACATAACACTAGGAAGGAGAACGTGCACACAGTGGGAGCTGAGGTGGAGCAGCCCAGTGCCTGGAGGCGTCTGCCGGGGGAGCTGGGCCTCGGTGCAGCCCAGAGGGGCCCGGGCAGAAGTATGAACTCAGTGGTGTCTGCCCCGTGCCACAGCCCAGTAGGTGGCTAGGCATCAGCCTGGGTTTTGAGTGAGCAATGCCTTCCGTGTCTGAGAGACCAGCTCCAGTGGTGTCACTGGAGGAAGTCCTGGTGGGGGAACGGTGTGGGACAAGAAGGCCGATTAGACTGCTGGAATGTTGAGGAACAGAACAGTTTCTGGAAGAGGCTGAGTACCGAGTCAGCAGGACGTGACAACCAGCAGCAGAGCTCAGGCGGAAGAGGAGGTCCTGGGCCATCTCCAGGGTAAGTCCAGGACAGGTGTCCTCAGACTTTCCCAGCAGAGGGACACCAGGTACCCCAGGGTTCCCTTTCCACATTTGCAATCCACTTTTGGAGACTAACATTTATTTCATGCCAGAAATAAAAGGCAGACTTTCTCTAATTAAAATTAACCCTATGTTGGACACGCCTGCACTTTGGGAGGCAGAGGAGAGAGGACTGCCTGAGTCCAGGGGTTCAAGACCAACCTGGGCAACTTGGCAAGACCTCATCTCTACAATAAGTCAAAAAAGCTAGCTGTATGTGGTGGTGTACGCCTGTAGTTCCAGCTACTTGGAAGACTAAGGCGGAAGGATTGCTGGAGCCCAGCAGGTCAAGGCTGCTGTGGCCGTGGGCGTGCCACTGCACTCCAGCCTGAGGGACGGAGTGAGACTCCAACTCAAAAAAAATAAGATAACCCTACTCAAAGAGCCTACCATGCTGTACTGAAAGGCCCTAGTGTAGCACCAGGGCCCTAGGACTGCACTTGGGGCCGTGAGGGGTGCTGCTCAGCTGAAGCCCAGGTCTTCCAACAGAGGTGCCGAGCGCACCCTCAGACAGGGGCCTGGGCACAGTAAGAGCAGATCTGGCCCGGGGTTCTAGTCATTAAGTTCAAGGGGGACGCTGTCAGAAGCAGCTTTTTGCATTCAGAGCCTCAGCAGAGCAAACAGTTAAAAACAACAGACAGGCAGCTCCTTTACATCTGTGACTGCGGTGGCCCTGAGTGAACAGCCCTACAGTGAGCATCTCACAGCCTGGGAAAACATTCCAGTGGCAGCCTCAGATGTCTGCTCTATTCCTCCGTTCTGGTGGGACCAGAGTTTGTAGGCCTGCCCAAGCTGTCTGCAGGCATGAGGTCTCATCAGAAATAGAATGCAGATCTCGCCCACGTTGTCGTTTCTTGTACGTGAGGCAGTCATCACCCTCCTATTTGTCCCATCCATGGAGCTGGAACACAAAGGATAGAGGATGTCAGTTGTCTGTTAACATACCCAGGCAGGCCAGCAGATCCCAGGGCCTGTTCAAACGGTTCCCAAGACAAGCTTCCCTCTTTGCAAATGCTGCTGCTGGGTCAAGTTAAGACAATCCCTGCAGGCCTGGGCAGAACAGGGTGGCTAAAGGGAAAGCCTCATTCTAAGGAAACTTTAAGTCCCTGATGAACGTACACTGACACCCACATGCTTTAAAACAGTCACTATTTGGAAAAGTAACCTCTTGGATAGACATTCAAAAAAAAAAAGACCCCAGCTGGACATGGCATCTCATGCCTGTAATCCTAGCATTTGGGGAGGAAAAAGTGGGAGGATCACTTGAGCCCAGGGGTTCAAAATGAACCTGGACAATATAGTGAGATCTTGTTACTACAGAAAATTAACAAGACGTGGTGGTATGCACCTGTAGTCGGGAGGCTGAGGTGGGAGGTCGAGACTGCAGTGTGCCATGATCGTGCCACTGTTCTCTGCCATGGGCAACAGACCCCGACTACAAACCAACAACTCTGAACTTACAACCCTTCTTATGTAAGTTTCTGTAACCCTGTGAACCTAGAAGATAATACAAGTAAATCCTACAGGGCTGCTTCCAAAAATCCATCAGGATTACCTGAATTACAGTCTGCCTTCAGAGCAAGTCAGAACAGGAGAAAGCTCCCTCACAAGCTTGCCCCAGGGCTGATCTGACCAAGGTCTCTGCTGCCCGTGAGCCAGCCAAGAGGTACCTGCCTCTCAATGTGTAAAGTTCAAGCTTCCGAGTCAGCTGGGCTCCCTGCTTCCATAATGAAGTGACCAAGCAACATGACGGTAACATCTGATGGTATTTATTTCCCTCTATACGTGAGATTTTTGGCACCAGCCTACATCTTAGCCCAAAGAGCCAAACTCTGAAATGAAAGGCTAAAAAAATAATAGGAGTGATACCGAGTATGTGTGGATTCTCTTTGGCTCAGTCTTGGTAGGAAACCAAGCTGCAACCAGAGGGTGGGGGCTTTTGCCGGCAGAGGTGAGAGGAGAGAGCCAACCCTGTAGCCCTGAGCAACTATGAGGCACAGCTGTGAACAAGGAGAAAGGGCCGTGAGTTCTGAGACACCTGCCTTGGGGAACTACAGGGACATCAACTGTGGTCTGTTCTGGTGGAATCCCTTTGGGGAAGCGTCAAATCTGCCTGTAGTCATAAAACTGGACTTTAAATGCCTAATGCTGCCTCCTCCTGAAAATAACCCTGAATTATCGAGGCTACACATGCTACAGGATCCTCACAGAAAACTGCGTTTCCTATAACTTCATTTCACAGAGTTTGAAGTCTCCTCGAAAGGATCAAGGCTCTTTGGGGCTCTACCCTCAGCGGGTGGTAATAGGGCAACGGCTCTCACACTGCTTCCTGAAAGCATCAGTAGTGTAGGCGTCATCTCCCACAGGCGCAGAGAACTTCCACGCTCAAAGCTCTTTAGCCCGCATCGCCTCCGAACCACACGCCAGGCCTAGGCTGCTTGATCTTAGGAAGCAAAGGCAACAGCCTGCGAGAAGAAAGGGGACTCAACGGCCCCGCCTGGCTGGACCACATCCCTGTTGGCCACCGTCAACTGTGTGGCCTTGGGAGCAGATCCCTAAACTCTGCTTCCTCATCTCCAAATGGAGGGCGGGCCCAGGTCAGTGCCTGGCACAGGGTTCACAGCATCCTCCGCCCTCGCTGGTACTGTTCTGGCCAGCAGAGCTCCACACCAGGTGCACAAGACCCCAGAGCAGTGAGGAGGGCGGCCCCTCGGGCAGCCCTGCTCAGCAGTCTGTACCTGCCCAGTTTCTCGCTGGACAAGATCTCGCAACTCTTCCGTCCAGCCCAGAAGCGCCACCAGCTTTTCCACGCTGTGAACCACATCCCCCAGCTGGGCCACGTCCCTCCTGCGAGGATGCCAAGCCAAGGGCCCCACCAGATCCCGGTTGATGAGCAGTCGGGGCACGGAGCTCCGCACGGCCTCAGACAAGCTGGCAAAGGGCTCCACCTGAAACACGGCCTGAATGTGAGGGGCAGTGTCCACCCTACAAGCCCCTCAAGACGCTTCGCACCACAGCCACTGGGGCCTTGGGGGAACGGCAGACTGAGGGTCAGACCTCGTGACACAGGGGAGACCCACCACCGCCTCACCTCTTCAGCAGAGCTCCTGCCGCTTGCCTTTGGTGACCTTGTTTCATGCCCCAGGCCTCCCACACCTCCTGGCTCTTGCCTGACTCCATTCCTCCACGAAGCTCACTAGGGGCTCCACCCTTCTGCCTCTTCCCTCTGCCAGTGAGCGCATTCCCTTCTCTCTGTTTGTCCCATCCATGCTGTCTCCCAGCATGCCGCAGATGACAGCACTCACTCGTCTGGCTAGCTCTGCTCACTGTGACATCCACCACCAGCGCCTGGCACACAGAGGAGCCCGTGCCCTTTGAGGGTCCCGACACGGTGAGTTACGGTCATGTCTCTCCATGGTCCCCACCACCCAGGCTCCAGAGGCCTAGCTCTCATCCCACTCTCAAAGTAACAATGTAAAAAACAGATTAATACGTGGTATTGAGACTGGCTCATTATCTGGGAGAAATGCACTCAATTCATGCCTTTCATTGAAGAAATTTTCAATGAATTAAAGTTTAAATGTAAACAAAACTGTTCTTGAAGAAAATGTAAGGTTTATAGGTTTATAAATGAGGGTAGGTTTAGTCATGATAAGTCAGACAAGCCAGGAAAATCACAGATCTGACTCTGCAAACACTATGACATTGCTGTCTGTATAAAACTACTATGTAGAAATTTAAAATTTTTAAAAACCTCTCATCGCCATAAACAGACTGCAAAAAAGATTTACAACATGTGGCAAATCGTTTATGTTGCTAATTAATAAACGAATTCATAAACATTTCATACAGTATTTGTATTGCTAATTTATGATCCAGTGGGAAAGGGGCAAGAGACCCAAATATACAAAGAGAAGAAACACAAGTGGCCAATCAACATATGAAAAGATGGACTTTATTCTTTATTCCAGAAATGTGAAAACTCTCTCACACACACTATTTTAAGCCAATCACAGTCAAAAACTTAAAAAGATGAGTAATTTCAGTATTTGTGAAAATGTGGGGAAAAGGCCAAACACAGCCTGCAGCAGCGTAACTGGTGTATCTTTCTGGAAGGCAAGTTCTCAATATTTATCAGCATTTATCTTCAGAAGTACTTGCATGAGTATGTAAGATTATGTACATATGGATAGTCACTATAGCATTTTTCTTTTAATTAAATTTTTTTTTTTTCAATTTTTGTTTTTGTTTTTAGAGACAGGATCTTACTGTGTTGCCCAGGCTGGTCTCGAACTCTTGTGCTTAAGCAGTCCTGCCTCAGCCTCCTGAGTAGCAAGGACTATAGGCATGTGCCACCACAGCTGGCTAATTTTTTTTATTTTTTTATGGAGACAGGGTTTCGCTACGTTGCCCAGGCTGGTCTCGAACTCCTGGCCTCAAGCGATCCTCCCACCTCAGCCTCCCAGAGTACAGGCATGAACCACCGCACCTGGCCAGTTTGGAGATTTTAGAAAAGATCATATGGTTTTCATGCCAGGTGTTATGTCACACCTACAGGAGATCAGGAGGAAGACTTCATACCCAGACACACTGGCATTTCCTCCACAAAAGATGAGAGATGGAGTCTGTGCATTGCCCCACTCCAGTTCATGCTGGTACCATGCTTACAGACAAAAGCCTCAGTGGGGACCCTGTATCCTCAGGAGGGACACTGTTGGCACTAACATGGTGGCAGATCTCCATGTACTCATACAGTTATGGGAACACAGAATAGAATGTGCAGTGTTGTCCAACTTTTTATTAAAAATCACCATCTGACCAGTGTGGGCAACTTGACGAGACCTCGTCTCTACAATAAACCAAAAAATTAGCTGAGCATGGTGGCACATGCCTATAGTTCCAGCTACTCGGAAGACTGAGGCGGAAGGATTGCCGGAGCCCAGCAGGTTGAGGCTGTGGTGGCCGGGAGCGTACCCCTGCACTCCGGACTGGGTGACAGACTCCGACTCAATAAATAAATAAGTAAATAAAAATCACCATCTGTATATATGTATCTTTGAATTTAAAAAAAAACCTGAGAAGACATAGAACAAAATGTGATAATTGATGGGATTAACGTTGATTCTTTGCTTAATGCCTTTAACGTATGCATCTTTTAAAACGGCATGTGGTATGCACCCCATCCAGTCAGGTACCAGCTCACCTCATGGTCTCACTTCCTGCTTTCATCGCACCTATGGGAAATTTCCTGAGCTCCAGACCCAGATGGAGAGCAGCTTCTTGAATGCGTCCAGGGGTGTCTCCCAGCACCTCAGACACACGGGTGCAGCGCCAAACTTGGCATCCTCCCTCCCAAATTGCCCCCACCGGCAAATGTCCTGGTCCCACAGACCAAGCCAGACACCTCCCCAAAGTGTGGCCATGCTGCGAGTCAGTCCCCACTCCCTGCTGTCTATCAGGGGACCCACACCTCTGCCTTCCTCGGGCCTTGCCTCCTAGAACCTGCTGCCTCCAATCCCTGCTCCCCAAAGCCCTCTGCGACCCCGGACCCCGAGGGAGCAGGTGCATCCCTGGGCCAATCCCTGTGGGCTCATCACTGCTTCCGGCATCTGGCCTGGGACGCCTTCCCTCACCCCAGCCACCCTTTCCCTTCTCCCTCCGCTTCACAAGCTCACAAAGTCAAGCACATCCGCTCATCTTCCAAAGCTGGCTCCCATCCCTCGCCTCCCTCCCATCCCCAGCCTCCTCCCCACACAGCGCTACTGACAAACCTCCAGGGAGGTCCCAAGGATGAGCAGCAGATCTGCCATGGGGAAGTCAACCACATGCAACAGGAACCTCTGCGGCAGGGGCTCCCCAAAGAACACAATGTCAGGCTTCACAATGCCGGTGCAGACGGGGCAGCAGGGGACCCTGTCTGCCATCACGTCAGCCTGGGGAAACAGAAAACAGACCTAAGGAAAATGCCACAACACATTTTTAAAAGGAAAAGGCAACAACTTCTTACTAAGAAAGTGTCAAACATTCACAAAAGGTGAGGGTGGTATAACGAACACCCCGTGTCCCCAGCTCCATCATTTTGTTTCACAGCCAGTTGTTTCATATAGCCCTACGGAATTTGGGAGGGGTATGTTAGAGCATTTAAAAGCAAATCCTGGACATCTCATATACCCAGATATCCAGAGTACCTGGGGGGACTATCAGAGACATTCGGGGAGCCAAGGAAACAGCTGGCAGGACATACAGTCCTCCGAGGGCAGCCTGTAGGCATCTTCCCCACAACAGGCATTACTCAGTCAGCCGATGTGACCATGGCATCACCTCAGTCATGGGAGGCATTCGGGTCAGCCTCATTCACTGGCTGGCATTGCTAGGAGCAAAGTCTGCCAAAGACTGCGTCTGTGCAGGCCAAAGTGAAGTAGGTGCATATTACTGATATATACTGCTGTACCCAAATGAACGCCTTGGGTCAGATGGAAAAGGAGGAAGACACCTCACTTTCTAAGATAAATGCTTATGGCAAACAGGATGTGTTTTGGCAAGCTGGATCCAGCAAGAACCAGCAGAAGAAACAGACACAAGAAAGAGACTCCAGAGACTGCAGATATTATCAGCTACATATAGTGGAACTGCATTATGCTTAAACTTAAAAAAGACAAATTTCAAATGCCTGTTAGAGACAGAAAACTACTTTTCTTAAATGTGGTGGATGTGAAAAATAGCCAAAAGGAACTTCTAGAAATAAAAAGTTGAGTAACCAAAAGTAAAACTCAATGGAAGGATCATTCCCTACAACAGACTATTGATAAATTAGAAAATATATCAGAAGAAATTACCCAGAATGCGGCACAGGGAGGAGTAATAATGGGACACTAAGAATGGCCAGAAATTGTAGGAGGGCAAGGAGGTCTAGCATCCATCCAATCAGAGGCTCCTAAAGAAAAGGGCATGGAATTGGGCCCCGGTAATCTGTATCTGAAGGGATAATGGCTGAGGACTGTCCAGCAATGATGAAAAACACCAACCCACAGACTTAGGAGGCCCTACATATTTTAAATACAGTAAATAAAAGGAAATCCATTTAGACACATAGCATGTCATAATTGTAAAACCCCAAAGACAGAAAAATCTTAAAAAGAACAGTTATCAGCAGATTATAAAATTTATTTTAAAAAGGCAAAGGAACCAAAATGGCCAACACGAGAGAAGAAGTAAATTGTAGTGGAGAACTGACACAACCCGACTTCAAGACTTACTATACCACTACAGTAATTAAGACTATTGTATTGGTGAAAGAAAGACAAACAGACCAACAGAACAGAGAGCCCAAAACTGACACACACAAATACCCAAAAAAGAAAGCATTAGGCCCGCATGTTTTCACTGGTGAATTCCATTAAGCATTTTAAGAAGAAATGAGAACATTCTTGATTAGTCTTCTCCAGAAAATAGAAGTGCAGGGAACACTTCCTAACTCATTCAATGAAGGTGATACCTTAGTACCAAGACCAGACAAAAACATTACAAGAAAGGAAAATAACAGACCAGTATTTCTCATAAATGTTAACACAAAAGTTCTCAACAAACTATTAGCAAACGAAATCCAACATGTATAAAATGAGTGATACTTCACACCCAAGTGAGATTTATCCCAGACGTCCATGGCTGGTTTAACATTCAAATATAAATTAACATAATCCATTACACATCATCAGGCTACGGGAAAAAAATCATTTACAAATAAATGCAGAAAAAGCTTTTGGCAAAACTCAACACCTATTCATGATAAAAACGCTCAACAAAGTAGGAACAGAGTGGAACTTCCTCAACTTGATAAAGACCGTCTACAGAAACCTGCAGCTAATAGCATACTTCATAGTGAGAAAACAGGTGCCTTCCCTTTGAGGTTGGGAGCAAGACAAGGATGTCCCCCCCACCACTAATATTCAACATTGTGCTGAAGTCTCAGCCTACGCAGTAAGACCAGAAAAGGAGATAAACAGTATTCAGACTTGGAAGGAAACGCTAGCAAAAAGGGATGACATACAAGGTTGCAAAGCAAATCCCAACACATTTCACGAGACTAAACCCAAATGGAGCAAGAGAAGCAGGAGAGGATTCGAACGCTGGGACAGGTAAATGGGGTTATGTGAATTGCTCTGTGAAGTGGAAGACCTTATAGTGTTGCAGAATAGGGGAACGTGTGTTGGCTGACTGGCAGGGAAATGTGCATGTGTCACAGTGGATGATCACACATGTCATAGGAGGAGGCACAGAAAATGCAGGTGGACTTCACAAGGCAGGACTCGAAAGAACAGGAAGATCCCAGAGGAGGGATGAGCAGGCCGCAGGGGCAGCAGCCCCCAGCGCTGGCTCAGCTGGAGACCAACCTCAGGGCCAGGCTGCACCCTCACCGGGGGAGCTCCTTCTCTCCTGCCTAGCCCGGCCCCCCCCCGAGCCTCCCTGGGGCCTCCACTGGGAACCCTTTCAAACCTTCCTATGAACTTTTAAATTCTGGGGTCTGGAAACACATGTGCGGGATAAGGGGGCTAGAGCACTTACAATACTACAACTCATTTCCAAAAGTGGACCAGGACCTATTCTCAACTTGTACTAAAGAAAGGTCTCCCAATTTGTTTGACTTTTAAAAGAAAGAAAGACTTCATTTATATTTATAGCTTCTATCACCTGTTCTATGAGGATTCTCAAATTTACCCTTTCCACCCACAGCTCTTTCCTGGTCAGGTACACCCAGACACTCTTGCCCAGGAAACCCCTCTCTCCCCCCAACTTCCAATCAGCCTGCCCTCTAGAAGGTCACTTCAAGTCATCTCGTTCTGTGTCCATGGCAGCTGCTCGGCCCAGGGGCTTGTGATTTCTTTCTTTTTTTTTTTTTTTTTTTTTTTTTGATTTGGAGTATCACTCTTTCAACCAGACTGGAGGGCAGTGGCATGCTCCCGGCCACCGCAGCCTCGACCTGCTGGGTTCCAGCAATCCTTCCACCTCAGTGTTCCAAGTAGCTGGAACTACAGGCATACGCCACCACACCCGACTAATATTTTTTTATTTATTTATTGTAGAGAAGAGGTCTCGCCAAGTTGCCCAGGCTGGTCTCAAACCCGTGGACTCAAGCAATCCTCTCACCTCGGCCTCCCAAAGTGCTGGGATTAGGCTTGAGCCACTGCGCCCAGCCACCCTTGTGATTTCCTACCCAGATTACGCCCTCCCCACAGCAGGCGCCAGATCCTTCAAAAAATTCAACTTGCTGCCCAAATAACTGCTCCAAAACGCAAGTCCCTTCACATTGTTTTCCTGCCTAAAAAATCCTTCAATGTCTCCCATGATCTTCAGGATACAGCTTAAGCCCTAAGAGCCTGCAGGCTCCCCACACTCCAGGTTTCCATTGCTGGGAACAGACTATCACATCCAGACTGCCTCATCTCTGAGGAACTTTCCAGTTGCCCTCTTCCCACAGAAGAGTTAGAGCCTAGTACCCAGTACATATTTTCACTAAAACCTATGGCACTCAATTGTAACTGTTTTGACTGCACCTTATTTTAATTTGATTTTGTATCCACAACCCCAGCAAAGGACCTGGCACTCAGCAGACTAAGCTTTCTTTTCTTTTGAGGCAGGGTCTCACTCTGTCACCAGGATGGAGTGCAGTAGCACCATCACGACTCACTGCAGCCTCGACCTCCTGGGCTCAGGCGGTCCTTCCGTCTCAACCTCCCAAGTACCTGGGATTGCAGGCACACACCACCACACCTGGCTAATTGTTGGATTTTGTAGAGACGAGGTCTTACTATGTTGCCCAGGTTGGTCTCGAACTCCTGGGCTTAAGCAATCCTCCCACCTCGGCCTCCCAAAGTGCTGGGGTTACAGGTGTGAGCCACTGTACCTGACTCAGACTAAACTATTTATTGAAGAAATTGGTCATTCAATGAATGGATAAGTTGATGAAAAGATTAATATACACTTCTGGAGTTCTGGATCAGTCCATTATGTGCTGGACTCACACTTCCTGATTTCAAAGCTACAGTAACCAAAACAGTACAGTGCTGGCATAAAGATATATAGAGAGAGAATGGAAGAGAAGTGAGAAGTGAGAATCTAGAAATAACCCATATACCTACAGACAACTGATTTTCAACAGGAGTGCTAAGACCATTCAATGAGAAAGAACAGTCTTTTCTTTTTTTTATTTGGAGTCTCACTCAGTCACCCAGGATGGAGTGCAGGGACACACTCACAGCTACCACAGCCTCGAGCCGCTGGGCTCAGGCGATCCTTCAGCCTCAACCTCCCAAGTAGCCAGAACTACAGGCATTTGCCACCACACCCAGCTAATTTTTTGACTTACTGTTGAGACGAGTTCATCATTGACAATGGTTCTGCCATGTACAAAGGTGGCTTTTCAGAGACAACACCCCCCGAGCTGTGAACCCCTCCATCATCGGGCACCCCAGCACCAGGGTGCTATGGTGGGCATGGGTCAGAAGGACTCCTACATGGGCAATGAGGCCCAAAGCAAGTGAGGCATCCTAACCCTGAAGTAGCCCAACAAGCATGGCATCATTACCAACTGGGACAACATGGAGAAGATCTGGCACCACACATTCTACAACAAACTGCATGTGGCCCCTGAGGAGCGCCTGGTATTCCTGACTGAGGCCCCCCTGAACCTTAAGGCCATCAGAGAGAAGATGGCCTAAATCATGTTTGAGACTTTCAACACCCCGGCCATGTATGTGGCCATCCATCTAGGCATGCTCTCCCTGCATGCGTATGGTTGTGCCACTGGTATTGTCACGGACTCTGGAGACGGGTCACCCACACAGTGCCCATCGACAAGGGCTACGCCCTCCCCCATGCCATCCTGCCTCTGGACCTGGCTGGCCGGGACCTGACCGACTACCTCATTAAGATCCTCACAGAGCACGCAACAGCTTCACTACCACAGCTGAGAGCGAGATCATGCACAATATCAAAGAGAAGCTGTGCTACGTTGCCCTGGACTTTGAGCAGGAGACAGCCACCGCTGTGTCCTCCTCCTCCCTGGAGAAGAATGACTAGTGCCTGATCTGATAGCCAGGTGATCACCATTGGCAGCAAGCAGTTCCAGTGACAAGAAGCACTGTTCCAGCCCTCCTTCCTATGCACGGAATCCTACAAAATCCATGAGACCACCTCAACACCATCGTGAAGTGTGATGCAGACATCCACAAGGACCCGAATGCTAAAACAGTGCTGTCTAGTGGCACCACCATGTACCCAGGCGTTGCTGACAGGATGCAGATGGAGACCACTACCTTGGTGCCCAGCACCACAAAAACCAAGGTCACTGCTGCCCGAGCCAAGTGCTCGGCGTGGATCGGCAACACCATCCTGGTCTCCTGCCAAATTCCAGCAGAGGTGAACCAGCAAGCAGGAGTGAGATGAGTCGGGTCTGCCCATCGTCTGCCGCGAATGCTTCCACATGGGCTGCAAGCAGATGTGGGGCATTTGCTGTGTGAGTGAACTTGTAAATACAAGTCTGCCCTTGCAAATGCATATACCTCATGCATATACCTCACAAAACTGGATTAAGCCTTTGAAAAGAAATTTGTTCTCAAAGTTTTGTGATATCAGCACTGGATCGTAGAAATCGCTGCTGATTTTTGACCTTGTGTTCAAGTAAACTGTTCCCTTCGTATTTGTTTAATACCCTGTACATATCTTTGGTTTAAACCCTTAGTCACTTTGTGGCTGAGGTGATGATGTGCTTATGGAAAAGACTCCCATGGTTTGGTGAATCTGCATGACCAAGGGTCTTGATCTGTGCAAGGTATTAATGTGCCCAAGCTGATTATTTCAGGATTTCTCTAGAGACTGGCAAGAGCTGAACGAGTTGTCATTTCTGTCTTGCCAGCCGGTCTAACAGGGTTGGAAAAGTTGCAGCCGTTTATTCATCCTTTTAATTTATGTAAGGTTTTTGCATACAATTCTTAATTCTTTTTTTTTGAGTCGGAGTCTCACTCTGTCGCCCCGACTGGAGTGCAGTGGCCGCTCCCGGCCACCGCAGCCTCAACCTGCTGGGCTCCGGCGATCCTTCTGCCTCAGCCTTCTGCCTCAGCCTTCCAAGTAGCTGGAACTACAGGCACGCGCTACCACACCCAGCTAATTTTTTTGATTTATTGTAGAGATGAGGTCTCGCCTGCCCAATTCTTAATTCTTTAAGAGATGACAGCAGATTTTGGTTTTCTACTGTTATATGAGAACATTAGGCCCCAGCAACACGTCATTGTGTAAGGAAAAATAAAGTGCTGCAGTAAACCGAGAAAAAAAAAATCGGGCATGATGGCACGCACCTATAGTTCCAGCTACCTGGAGGGCTGAGGTGGAAGGATTGCCTGAGCCCAGCAAGTCAAGGCTGTGGTGGCCATGAGCATGCCACTACACCCCAGCCTGGGTGACATAGTAAGACACCAGCTCAAAACAAAAAAAAAGGATGAGCAAAAAAAATTAGATAATTAGATCAACTGGACTTCATCAAAACTAAAAGCTTTTGTGCATCAAAAGTCATTCTCAAGAGAGTGAAAAAGACAACCTACAGAATGGGAGAAAATATTTGCACATCATATATCTGATAAGGCTCTAGCTTCCAGAGTATATAAAAACACTTAAAGTTCAACAATAGCAAGACAAACAACACAGCTAATCAATGAGCAAAGAATTTCAGTAGACATTTCCCCAAAAGACATACAAATGCCCAATAATCCCATGAAAAAATGTTCGATATCAGTAGTCATTAGCAAAATGCAAATCAAGACTATAATGGAATACCATTTCTCATTCATTAGGATGGCTGTGATTAAAACATGGAAAACAATAAGTGTTAGTGAAGATGTGGAAAAATTGGAACCCTGTGCACTGTTGATAGAAATGTAAAATGGTACAGTGTCTTAGAAAACAGTATGTTAGTTCCTCAAAAAGAGTTATCAGCAATTCTACTCCTAGATAAACACCCCCCAAAAATAAAAATGGGGACTAAAACAAATACTTGTACATGCATTCACAGTAGAACTATTCACGAGAGTAAAAAGGTGGTAACAACCCAAACACCATCAACATACAGATGGATCACAAATTGTGGTGCACACATCAGTGGAATATTATTTACCTATAAAAAGGAATGAAGTATTGATACAACTACAGTGTGAGTGAAGCATGAAAACAGTATGCTAAGTGACCTAATTCTATCGAACTACAAATTTTTTTTAAAAAGACATTATGCTAACTGCAAGAAGCTAGACACAAAAGGTCGTCTGATTACATTTATATGAAATACCTAGAACATACAAATCTATAGAGACAGAAGGTAGGGCTGGAGGTAAAAGAAATGGGGAGTAACCACTTAGTGAGTACAGGATTTTCTTTTGGGGTAATCAAAATGTTTTAAAACCTCATAGAGACAGTGGGCTTATAACACTATGAATGTACTAAATGCCAATGAACTGAACATTTTTTCACACGAATCTTCCCGCTACTACTGTTTTATTGTCCTTGTGACACATGCTTATAAAACACCACTTTTCCAGATCACCCCCACTGCAAACTGCAGAAAAGAGACCATCAGTGGGATAACTCACCCAAAAGTCCTCCCCTGAGAAGGATCTTCGACAGACAGTGCAAGTGGCAGAGGCAAATGTTCCATGAGCTTCAACCAGCTTTGAGGTTGGGATGCCAGACACTGAAATTCAAACCAAAGCTAGCTGTTGCTGCCTCCACACAAGTTCAAAAGCACAATTTCTGGGCTTGATAGGTTGCCTGGGAGGAGTCATAGCTCCTCAGTAAAGGCTCATGTCCCCGCCTGTATGACCTGTAATGATGCTCTACCAACCTGAACAAGGCATGAGGGTTAAAGGGCTCCCAGGTGGAGCAAAATCATGGTTAAAACAAAGTCTGTCAAAACACAGTACTGTACAAAACAATTTTGACATAAGTTCAAATACAACTATATTCAATGCCAAGCAGGATGTGGTGGCTCACATCTGTAATCCCAGTGCTTTGAGATGCCAAGGCAGGAGGCTATCTTGAGGTCAGGAGTCATGAGACCCCATTTCTACAAAACATAAAAAGCTTAGCCAGGCATGGTGGTACACACCTGTAGTCCCCATGCCTCAGGAAGCTGAGGAAGGAAGATGGCTTGAGTCCAAGAGTTCAAGGCTATATAGAGCTCAGCCAGGATGACACAGTGAGACCCCATCTCAAAAAAATAAAATTAAACCCAAACCCTAGTAGCATATTTTTTATAATGCCATGCACCAAGAAAGTATGAGGACGTAGACAGCATGAATCTCAAAAGTGGCTTAGTGGAAAAGCAGACGAAAGAGACCTCTTATCCAGGCTGCCCGTTCCCACTCCCTGGCTCTGAAAGGCCGTGGCAGGCAGAGGCAAGGGGCCAGCGGCAGGCGGCTTCCCGTCTCCCATCCCTGTCCCAGCCCAGCAGTGCCGAGGCCAAAGCAAGGCACTCCACCTCCCACAGGCCTGCCCTGCTGTGTCTCTGGCAGAAGAAACCCTCTCCAGGGGAGCAGCCAATGCTGTTTCTGGGGCTCCAAGTGGTGAAGCTCTTCTGGCAAGGAGACACGTTCCTAGAGTCAAACTGACTCCTCTTCTGAAATGACTGCCCATCTGCAGACCGGTTAAGCTGCCTCTGGCTCCCTGAGAGCTGACTGTCCCAGTGCCCGTGTCATGGTACATAAGCAAAAGGCCCCACCAAGTGCTTCTCTAAGATGCACAGGCAGAGGTCAACACCACCTGTCAATCACTGGTTTTGGCCACCGTGTGAATACAGTCAAGAAACCATCACAGTCCAAGTTTAACAAGATTAAGGAATTACTGGTGGTTCTTTAGTGCGAAAATGGTATCAGAGTTGTGTTTCTTTGTGTTTTTTGTTTGTTTGTTTGTTTATTTTGAGTTGGAGTCTCACTCTGTCACCCAGACTGGAGTGCAGTGGCCGCTCCCGGCCACCGCAGCCTCGACCTGCTGGGCTCCAGCGATCCTTCCGCCTCAGCCTTCCAAGGAGCTGGAACTACAGGCACGCGCTACCATGCTCGGCTAATTTTTGATTTATTGTGGAGATGAGGTCTCACCAAGTTGCCCAGGCGGGTCTCGAACCCATGGGCTCAGGCAATTCACTCACCTCAGACTCCCAAAGCGCAGGATTACAGACTGAGCCACCGAGCCCGGCTCAGAGTTGTGTTTTTAAAAGTCTTTATCAGCCGGGCACAGTAACTCACGCCTTTAATCCCAGCACTTTGGGAGGCAGAGGCTAGAAGATTGCCTGAGTCCAGGGGTTCGAGACCAGCCTGGGCAACTTGGCGAGACCCTGTCTCTACAATCAATCAAAAAATTAGCTGGGCGTGGTGGTCCATGCCTGTGGTTCCAGCTACTTGGAAGGCTGAGGTGGAAAGATCTCCTGAGCCCAGGAGATCAAGGCTGCAGTGGCCATGAGCATGCTACTGCACTCCAGCCTGGGTGACAGAGTGAGACTCGAACTCAAAAAATAAAATAAAATGCCGTTATCTTCTAGAGATACAAACTGATGTATTTATAGATCATTTCTAGATTAAATTTATGACGTGACAGATTTGCTTCAAAACAATCTGGGGATTTGGGAGAGGGTGGGGAGGCCATAGACGAAACGAGGAATGGCCATGTGTTGATGATGGAAACTGGATGATGAGGACACGAAGGTCCACTACATTCTTCTCTTTACTTCTGTGTGCTCAAAAAAGTTCTGCAATATAATTTTTAACCAGAAAAGAGAACATCATACCAGGTTAGCAAAACAACTTTAGTTCAACCCAGCATTATATCAGGAGAACAGGCAGTGGCCCTTAAACACCCACAGGACATTTTTATTGGGAGCAAAGGCATAACTAGTTGGCTCAAACACTAGGCCCCAGCCCTCCGTAGAAACAAGCACCCGAGTCTCCCCTGCAGGAAACAGAGCACATGAGAGAGACAGAGAGCTCACCTCTCTCGAGGCCGTCAATGTTCTGTGTGTAGAGTCGCAGAAGCAGTCCCTTGTCGTGGAGCAGTCGGAGGAAGTAGTGAGTAACGTTGGGCCTGTAGTTCCCAGGGTACAGCTCCTTGGCCAAAGTGAAAAAAGGCTTGGGGTTGTGAAAGAAAAATGAGAGTTCAAAAATGGCCTCAGGGTACGGGATGTCGTACCGCTGGAGGTTGCTGTAGAGACCGCTTCCCGGAGATCTGCGGAGAGAGAAGGAAGAGAGTCTTGAGCACTCCAAAAAGAGGGGGAGGTCAAGAAGACGGGGCCACGCGGCAGCCTGTGGCAGCTGGAGGTAGTACCTGAAGTCTGGAATGCCGCTGGGCGTGCTGATGCCAGCCCCCACCATGACCACCACCTGCTGGCAGGCTCCGGCCTGGATCAGCTCAGCTACGTCTTGCAGGGAAAGCTTCCCCTCCTCACTGTTGCCTCCACCTCCAGTGACGCTGGAAGTGCTCACAGAAGAAAATATGGGCCTTCTTCCACCTGTGATACTGAAGGGAAAAGAACGGAGGCAAAGGTACCAATGACAAGCTCGTGCTAGCAAGAATGAGCATGGTGCTGCCCCTTCGCACCACCCCCACCATCAAGAATGACCACGCATTCTCCCCAGTCCTCCCAAAGTAACCATCCTTGTCAGACAATGATTGGGCTACAACAGAAAGAAGTCCCAAATCAGAAACCAAGACTTACTTGGGAGCAAAAAATTCAGGTTAATGGCAACTACGCTCATTTAATAATTCAGTGCACTCAACTCTGTGTAAACCTCCAAAGGGGTTTTCTTTTTCTTCTTGAGTCAGAGGCTCACTCCGTCACCCAGGCTGGAGTGCACACTCACAGCCACCACAGCCTCGGCCTGCTAGGCTCAGGCGATCCTTCCACCTCAGTTTTCCAGGTAGCTGGAATTACAGGTAGACGCCACCACACCCAGCTAGTGTTTCATCGTAGAGATGATGTCTCACCATGTTGCCCAGGCTGGTCTCAAACCCCTGGGCTCAGGCAATCCTCTCGCCTCGGCCTCCCAAAATGCTGGGATGACAGGCTTGAGCCACTGCGCCCAGCCCAAGAGGGTTTTCTCATAAAAACTGGTCAGGTAGTCAGGAAGAAAAGAGGGAAAGCCCTGGCTTCAGAACTACCCCACCACCTATTAAGTGCCCCACTTCATTTAGGACATTGATTCACTTAAGGTCCTCACCCAAACAGTAGTTACTAAGTGCCTACCAAACTCGAGCGAGCCATTATGAGAAGCACAGAGGAATGAGAGGAAAGCTGTTGCGCTTGTTGAGTGCCTGCTGAGTGCAAGGTATTACAGAGGGCACAGCACATGCGTCATCTGCATAAGCAAGATGTTTACAAGTCACTGAAAAACAGAGAGCTCTAGCAAATGCCTCGAACATACTCAGGGTGCCGTGACATAGAGTATATGAGACGCAGTGTGAGATTTACTGGGAGTAGGGAGACCCTGAGGGGCAGGTGTGGGGGCTGCCTGGAAGAGACATTGTGCAAAGGAACACGAAGAGCCCCAAAATCTAAAGTCGAGGGGCAGAAATTCCAAACTGCAGGAAGCCTGTACAATGGACCGCTCCTCCTCGCAGGCAACCCTAGGCTTCCTGTTTTAGGATGAGTGGCAGCAGGGACTTGTTTGAGTAGGGGCAGTCTAGCAGGGGCAGTCTAGCAGATGACCTAGGAAGCCCTCGTCCTGGCCCCGGCTCGACCAGCAGACCCAGAGCAGAGTCTGGCCCCGAGTAAGAGCTCAACAAGGGTTTCTGGGGTGAGGGGCTGACTCCTTAGGGTCTCTCCATTAAACTCTTCCCGGAGAGTTTCGGTAGCTGTGCCAGACAGCGTCAAATGAACGCACCATTCCTCACTTAAACATTCTCCTGTGATAAGGC
>CAUYQG010061888.1:0-21535 GCA_963574415.1 Tarsius wallacei | reverse complement strand
TGAAATCATGTTGCGAGCTTACACTACCGTCTTATTGATTTTGTTTAATTTGTTTTTTTTGTTTAGAGTGTGTGTCTCACTGTCACCCAGACTGGAGTGCAGTGGCCGCTCCCGGCCACCGCTGCATCGACCTGCTGGGCTCCGGCGATCCTTCCGACTCAGCCTTTCAAGGAGCTGGAACTACAGGCGCGCACTACCACTCCCGGCTTATTTTTGATTTATTGTGGAGATGAGGTCTCGCCAAGTTGCCCAGGCGGGTCTCGAACTCACGGACTCAGGCAATCCACTCACCTCAGCCTCCCAAAGGCGCAGGATTACAGGCTGAGCCACCGAGCCCAGCTAAGTACCATTTCTTTCTTTTTTTCTTTGAATCGGAGTCTCACTCTGTCACCCAGGCACAGTGGCACGCTCACAGCCACCGCAACCTGCTGGTCTCAGGTGATCCTTCCGCCTCAGTCTTCTAAGTAGCTAGAACCACAGGTGCGTGCCTCTACTCTCAGCCAATTTTTTTAGTTATTGCAGAGATGAAGTCTTGCCAAGTTTCCCAGGCTGGTCTCGAATTCCTGGGCTTAGGTAATCCTCTCACCTCTGCCTCCCAAAATACTGGAATTACAGGTGTGAGCCACAGCGCCATGCCAGCACCATTTCTAGAAGAGAAAGAGATGTCCAAAACACCAGTGATAATAGATCATTCTCAAATGCTACGTGAAACACCCCAGTTCAGATTATCTTGTATGTATTGCACTTTGAATAAACGTCATCTTAATTTTAATTTTATTTGGCCAAAATGAAGATATTATGTACTTTCGTTAGATTCATCTTTTAAATAGATGTTCAGTCCTCACTTCCCTCTTTTCCTCTCACCGTTAGGAGACTCCAGTGTCTGCTATTTACATCTTTATGTCTATGTGTACCCAGTGCTTAGCTCCCAAGATAGATTTCATATTTATGAAAATGAATTCAATAGGCCAGGCACAGTGGCTCATATCTGTAATCTCAGCAATTTGAGAGGTTAAGAGGGGAAGATCACTTGAAGCCAGGAGTTTAAGGCCAACCTGGGCAACATAGTGAGACCTCACCTCTAAAAAAAAAAAAAACCCAAAGAAATCAGCTGAGTGTGGTGGCATACACCTATAATCCAGTCACTAGGGAGGCTGATGCAGGAGGGGATTGTCCAAGCCCAGGAGTTGGAGGCTACAGTGAGCCATGATCACTACTGTACTCCAGGCTGGGCAACAGAGTGAGACCCTGACTCAATTAAAAAAAAAAAAAGGAAGGAAGGAAGAAAAGAGATGAAGTAATTAATAAAGGAGGATTGGAAGGAAGAACAATAATACTTATTATTTATTGTAGTCAGGCACATAATTTAGGTTGTTTGAAGTTTTCATTTAATATAACTAACCTGTGAGGTTAATGAGGTACCCTCATTTTACAGATGTTGCATTTAAGTTTCACAGAGGTTAACTGACCTGCCCAAATGGAAACAATTAGTAAAAGGGACCAAACCAAGTGATGTTGAAATCCAAAGTCTATGTAAATTTACTATCAAATCTCTCCACATCACTGTAAAATGTATTTTGGTCTATCAAAAGCAAATCATTATTTACAGCTAACAATGCCCCAAACTATTTCAGGATGAATGAAAACAATATATTTTTAAATTTACAACTTATATAAATCTTTGTCATTTTTAAAAGAACATTCTTTTAAACAATTATATCAAACATTGATTAAAAATCTGTTGTGTTCAAGGTACTACTATATTGGAAGCAAGCAATAAAAGCTAGAAAAGAAAAACAAGGTAAAGCAATATTTGTTGGTCAGCACTACACATCTCCATTACGCCCATTCACTCACTCATTGATCAAACATTGGGTGCCATCTGTATGTGCCCAATCTTAGGCCCATCAGAAGAAAAAAATAAATGAAGACAGCTGGTCTTTTACTATAGTAGAAGCACAAACAGTGTACACAAACATATGACACAGCTAAATGTATGATATGCCCAGAGATTTAGAGAAAACAAATTTGAAAATTCAGGGTCACTTCCTTTTCTAGCATGCCAAAGATATCCTGGAGGATGTAACATGTAAGTTGCATTTGACAGTACGGATGGGATTTTGGCAATTAAAGAAGGACATAAGGGGATATTTTGACTTAAAGGTAATTCACCTACAAAACTAGGCAGTAAGAACGCCACAATGACTCTGAGGCAATGCTGATGCTGGAAGAACACAGCAAGAGGCACACACACACTCTTAGTGTGTTGACACAGTTATTCATTACTCACAGTTGCCTTTTTGACATGCTTTGTACCAAGAAAAGCTTTCCTTATTTATTCAAGCATCTTATGCTATTCCCAAAGTTTATTCATTATCATTCTACTTTGAAAGACATCTTGTGCATTACTTGTAATTTGCTAGCAGTCATATGATAAGGATAACATTTTGTCCTATCTGAAAATTTGAACTCTGCTTTTATTTCAGCCCCGTTGCTAATTCACTGCATTGAGCAAGCAATTCATTTCTCTGCATTTCTATTGCTTCAGAATTAAAATTATTGTTAGGATCAAGGTCTTCTCAAAACCAGAAGGCAGGCAGATGGAATGGTTTGCAAGCCACACTCCTTGAGAACAGTGAGAGGTACCATAGTGCACAGAAACTAGAGCACAGTGTCATGATACATTTTAAATCCAGAGAGAGTCAGGTAGATCCAGAGACATGCAAGGTCAAATCAAAGACCCGCCAAGTGTCTATATAGTAAGCATTTAGCTCCTCGAAGCCTTAATTTCCTCCTCTACAAAATGGTCGTAATTACTTGCACCTCTCAGGGAAGGCTACCAACAAATTGTGTTTTCAACTGTATTGAAATCAAATACCTTGATTGTTAACTGTGACTTTTCCCTGGCACTAATTAAGCTCTGTGGATCTTTAAAAATATGAGGGCTTTTGGCTAAAAGACCAGAATTTTGTTTTTTCTTTTTATCATATTATCTTTCATGTCTCTCTGAGTCACTTGCTTGATCCTTTTTGAATCATTTTTCTCACTAGACACTCTTGAAACAGATGAGGTGCCAAAAGTGCAGTCCTTTAAATAGTAAGGGATATCTTCAAAAGTTAAAAGAGCCAAGCAAGAACATACTCAAAACAAAATTGAAATTTTGAGCAAGATGATAATTTGGGGAAAGCAATTTGCAGCATTATGCCAGGTATCTTCACTTTGTTCAGAAAATGTCATTGGCCCAGAAACCTTGGGAAAGCTATTTTAACTCCTTTGAAATTTAGTTTGACCAGACGTAATGTGCAAACATGTAAACATATTTTTGCTGTTCAGGAATGTAGTAGGCAGAATAATGGTTCCTCAAAGATGGTTATGTGCCAATTCCCCAAAACTGTGAATATGAGGCGGGACCCCCCAGAAAAACCTGGAATTACTTTTTGGAGGGTGGGCCCCTTATAGTACAGGCTTCCCCTGCTAGGTAAGTATTTTTGGAACCCATCAGCATCAGTGTACCAGCTAGTGTTGTTGTGAGAGGCTGCGTTGGCTTCAGTTAATTTTTGGGGGGAGATTCTTTCAGCATTTGCCCATTTCATGATGAGTGATTTACATGAACAACCTGCCCACACCATGCTGAGTGTTCAGCAGTTTTTGACCAAACACAGCATAACCTCCGTGCCCCACTTTTCCCATTCAGCCAATCTCGCCCTGAGTGACTTTTTTTTTTTTTGCTTCCTGGATGAAAAATGTCCTCAAAGGGAAACTTGCTGATGTGGAAGAGGTGAAACAAAAAATGGCAGAAGCACAAAAAGGCACCCAAATTGTTTAGAGCAGAGGGAAGAGCATTTTGATAGGTGTATTTTTGCATCAAATGGAGAGTACTTTGAAGGTGACTGAAATTTAAACATGTAAGAATCAATACACAACTTTTTATTTAAAAATTCTGGGTTTTTTGGGGTTTCCCCTAGTATGTCAGGGTATTTGACAAAGGGGGATTGAAGATCGCAGATGGAATTAAGGTTGATAATTGGCTGAGTTTAAGAGGGTGAGGTTGCTAATCAGCTGATTTTAAGATGGTGAGAGTAGCCTGGGTTACCCAGGTGGACTCAATACAATCACAAGTTTCTAAAAAGTGGAAGAGGGAGGCAGAAAAGGTCAGAGTAATGCGATGTGAGAAAGACTTGACCTGGCTTGCTGACTTTGAACATGGAGAAAGAGGTCACAGGCTAAGGAACGAAGGCAACCATTACAGGCTAGAAAAACCAAGAGAACGGATTCTCTCCTAGACCTTCCAGAAAAGACCTCAGCCCTGCTGACACCTTTGTTTTGGTGCAGTGAGACCCACATCAGATTTCCAACCTACCAAAGTGTAAGATAATAAATTTGTGCTGTTTTGAGCCAGTGAATTCATAGACGTTTGTTACAGGAGTTCTAGGAAACACATAGTATAAGTAAATAGTCAGTGGGTAATAGTTCAGAATTATGTGAACCATTTGAAAATTATTCTAAGCTCAGATACTGTTATCTAATGGTGAAGTAAATGTGACCATAAGCATTTCATCAAAAAATATTTACTATTCTTCACTTACCTGTTATTTGGTGAGTGTAAAGATACATCAATTTGAGATAACTAGATAGAAGTTGGTATTATTCTAAACTAAAATTAGTACATTGGCCTTTATAAAATAAACATAATTCATCAAACAGAGGTTACATATTTGGCAATTAACAAGCCTTGTGTATCCCCCACCTTTCATCTCTGCATGTGAACTAATTAACCACTGAGAGGACCTTCCTTGTATAAGCACTAATATGTCAGAAAAATATTTATGACTCTATCCACTAAAGCAGCTAAAATATAAATTGTTTAGGCCAAGCTTTGAGAAAATAGAAACCCAGGATCATGGAAATACTAATCATAAGGCAGCCTTCAGATTTTACTGCACTTGGCATGTTGAATTTTCCTGAAAGTTATTTATAGGGATTATTTTACCTTAGGCAAGTTAATAATGAACTGCTATGTTCTCAGGAACCTCAGCTTTAAGGAGCATATCATTAAAAAGATATACCTTTTTTTTTTTTTTTCTTAAATCTTTTTTTTTTTTCTTTTCTTAATAAACCTTTTTAACCACAAAAAAAGATATATCGCCTAAATGCTTAAACATTATAAATAAAGAAGGTCGGTCATGCTGGCAGGTGTGGGCTGTCCTTGGTAACAACACAAAAAATTTTGCTGGTCTTTAAACGTATGACACAGGTTCCATATTTACATGGCTCAGGGCTTCTTCAATATTTATTGAGTTCTGTAGATTGCAAAATAAATGAATAAAACCCGGCCCACCGTGTGCTGAAGCCAGCCTCAACAATTCATGAGAGTTGACTGTTAAATTTTCAGGAATCTTGTGAGCTACTTGATGTTATATTGGTAGCTTGAAACAAATTAAATTTGGTTGGTTTATTTTTCCCAGAAATCAGCTGTTCACCATTAACTAGCACACCATGGTCCTGACCAATGGACATTTACAATCTAGGAAGTGAAACCAGGGTCATCATGTAAAGTCATGCACGATCTAGGGAACTTCTTAATGTGTCTTAGATAGAGTAGACTTGCATATTTGTAACTTTTCCCACAGATGGCTATAATTTTCTCATTCTAACAGAATTCGTATGTTATAACAATTTTCTAACAGATGAAAGGAAAGCACCTTGAGGAAGGGGTGCCTTTTTCTTCTTCACACATTGGCAACTTGAGGGAGTTAACCCAAGTCAACGCTATAAACTGAATGTTTGTGTCTTCTTTCCCCTGCCCCCTCCCATTCATATGTTGAATCCTAGTCCCTAATTAGATAGTATTAGAGGCCTTTGGAAGGTAATTAGGTCAAGAGGATAGAACCTCTATGGTTGGGGAATTAGTGTCCTTATAAAAGAGACCCCAACAGGCATCTATGAATCAGGAAGAAAGCCACCAGACACCAAATCTCCTAGTGCTTTGGACTTTCCAGCCTCTAGACCTATAAGAAATGTCTGTTGTTTCTAAGCCACTTCGTCTATAGTTTTCTTCAGGAGTATCCTGAACTGTCTTAAGACAGTCAGAATAACTAGAATATGATATAGGATTTAGTCATGATGGAAGTGATGGAGTTCAAGTGAGGAAATTATATCTACTTCTAAATATTTGCAAAGGTTTTAGGAAGATGTGTCATTGAGACAAATTTGAAAGATGGACAGATTTTTTTTTTCTTCCCAAGGGGAAATGATAGGATGGGAATTCCAAGAGAAGAGTACAACCTGAGTCAAAATTGGCAGTTGGAGCAGTTCTTCAAAGAGCCAATTGGCTTATCTCAAACTAATCAAAAGAAAATCTACTTCTCAAGGTAGTTAGGATCCATAGTAAGGAGTGGTTTAGAATTCCAAACTAAGAAGTTTTAATTTTGGAAGTGCATTTGTAATTTTAAAGCCAGATTTTCTGCCAACATGAGGGTTGTGCTAACATGAATTTGGAGACCTAGTAAACAATACAAGGACAGAGTTCATGTCTGCTTTCCTCACAATTGTAACTTCAAGACTTGTTATAGCATGCAGCACATTTTAGCACTCTTTTTTTGTTTGGGGACTAGGAGCTAAGTTTATGCCACTGTTTTTAATCCTTCTACCAGAAAACACACCTGTTAAAATATTTCAATACACTTCAACCAAGTCAAACCCCAAAACCATTTTTCAGTCATTTTATAAAATGATTTTTATATCCTTTTCTCCGGTAGAAAAAAAAAATCTTGCCAGATTAAAATGTGAAGAAGCAAGATTAGTGATAAGCAGAATATAATAAGAATAGAAAATCATTGACAAAATGTTAGTACATGGGAAATTTGTTTAATAGAGTGGTTCTCATTCTGTCATGGAGCCATGAACCAGAAGCAGCAAAAGGTACTCTCAGTGAGGCCAAGGTAGAACAAAAGAAAAAGTGGAGTTGAATGAAATGGGGGATGTTTTAGTGAAGAGGCCCACTTTATTTCAGATTTGGGACTGCCTATTCCTTAATAAGAAGAGGTTCTTCCCTCTTCTGGACAACCCAGCAAATCAATGACAGGCCAAGCATGGTGGGGCAGCAAGGTTTACTGACTTGGAGCCCTACCTGGTAAAGCCTCAAGCACTCAATGCAATAGATCAAGAGCATTAACTGCCATGTCCCTATTTATAAAAAAAGCAACAGAAGATAGGAGAGGCAGGAGAGATGGTAGAGAAAGTGTCACAGTCAATATCATCAAATAGTCTCTATCATTTTTCTATTTTTCTATTTTTTATTTTTTTGAGTCCGTCTCACTCTGTTACCCAGGCTGGAGTGCAGTGGCATGCTCATGGCCACCGCAGCCTCGACCTGCTGGGCTCAGGCAATCCTTCTGCCTCAACCTTCCAAGTAGCTGGAACTATAGGTATGTGTTACCACACCAGCTAATTTTTTGATTTATTGTAGAGACGAGATCTCGCCAAGTTGCCCAGGCTGGTCTTGAACACATGGGCTCAGGCAATCCTCTCGCCTTGGCCTCCCAAAGTGCTGGGATTACAAGTTTGAGTCACTGCACCTGGCCCACACCACCCAGCCCAATAGTCTCTATCTTAACTCGCATTGTCATGTGGGAACAAACTGCAGATCTTCTCAACCTCCTCCAAAATATTTCTAAGAATCCTATAGGACTTGTACATACACATCCCATGTCAAACCAAGTCTAGGACCCCAACTACTACAGAATTCCCTCCATCCAGTTCCAATTTTCTGCCAAGATATCTCCTATTAACACCAATTCCTAATGCAGCAGCTATGCTCCAGTGCTCACAAAAGGGACTTCTGCTGCTAATATCCCCACCAAAATAACAGCCACAGCTACCTATCTCTAAACCTACAACTCCGAGCACGCTGATGCCAGACACGGAGGGCACTGTCATCTGACCCAAGAGACCTGTCTCTTGTTACTGTCAAAGATTTCAGCATAGAATCTTTCCGTTGCTTCAATACTATGTCATTGAAATTTTGTGTTCCCACATTCCACAGAGATTTTCAAGTAAGGGTGAGGTTGAATATATCCCTATTTATCATGTTTATTTGCCTTGTTGTTGCAAACCCCTTGGCCTAGAACTCAAATTTGAACTCCTGGTGACAGTCTGAGTGACAAACAACACTCAGGGAGCTCAGAAACTCTCCTTTCCCAAGTCAAACTTTTGAATCTCAACTCTTACTTCCCTTAAGATAAATTATTTCCACCGGCGTGGTGGCTCACACCTGTCATCACAGCACTTTGGGAGACAGAGGTGAGAAGATTGCCTGAGCCCAGGAATTCGAGACCAGCCTGGGCAGCTTGATGAGCCCTCACCTCTACAACAAATAAAAAAAAATTAGCCAAGTGTGATGGCATGCACCTGTAGGCCCAGCTACTCGGGAGGCTGAGGCAGAAGGATCTCCTAAGCCAAGCAGATTGAGGCTGTGGTGGCCATGAGCATGCCACTGCACTCCAGCCTGGGTGACAGAGTGAGACTCGGACTCAAAAAAAAAAAAAAGTAAAGTTATTTCCTACTAGATTCCTTGCTTCTTTCTAAAACTCTTGTTGAGCCTACCCTAACCCCTAGACAGGGCTTATACTCAGTTGGTACGTACCTGTGGGGGTGCTATCTGTCTACAACTGACTCCCATTCTGATTGATTGGCGTTAAATATTTTGGCTAGTCCCCTGCCTCCAGGCCTAAGTCCTAGGGTCACAGCCTAGGTTCACAGCCTAGGTCACAGTCCTAGATCACAGGCCTAGGCTCACAGAATAGAAATCTCATTGGACAGTGTGTTTTCCATGCCTTAGTTCCTTAATAACAGGGAAAACATATAAAATTGCTTCATTATAATGGAGGATTGATTTTTATTTGAGAATGTGACAATGCTTCTCATTTACAAGAGAATACGCTGTAGTGGAGTACAGAATATGACAAAACTAATCCCTTCTGATGTTGGAGCGTGGCTCAAAGGTCCTGATATGGTCTGTCAAGTAAAAACTAATTATGTCCCAGCGTTCATTCTCCTCATCTTTTCTTCTGTAACAGAATTCCCTAGTGTTGTTTGAGCACATGACCACCTGGCTAGAGACAACATCTTCTAGGTAGGAGTGGACGTGATTAGAACAGAATGTGAAAAGAAGCAATAGAGGGTGAAATTGATAGCATAGGCAAGTTAGACTAGGAAAACTTTAGGGCTGTAGGTTGGCTGGAGTCGCTGGTGCAGAACCACACATAAAGCAAGCAGTCTAGCTATAGGAAACTTCACACCTACCTCACAGTTAGACTTTTTTTTTTCTTTTTTTTTTTGAGTTGACGTCTCACTCTGTTGCCCAGGCTAGAGTGCAGTGGCATGCTCACGGCCACCACAGCCTCGACCTGCTGGGCTCAGCTGATCCTTCCACCTCAGCCTTCCAAGTAGTTGGAACTACAGGCATGCACTACCACACCTGGCTAATTTTTTGAGTTTTTGTAGCGATGATGTCTCACCAAGTTGCCCAGGCTGGCCTCTCACCTCAGCCTCTCACCTCTCACCTCAGCCTCCCAAAGTGCTGGGATTAAAGGCATGAGCCATCATGCCTGATCATGGTTAGACTCTTATCAGATACACCTGCAGCATTGTAGTCTGTCTACCCAAAATGCTTGAGGTCAAGAGCTGACCACCAAGGCAGGAACTAGACGAGAAACCCCTGGAGCATGTGCATCAATAACCCATGGCTGACCTAAGATAATCATAAACCTTCATTGTAATATTATGAATATAAAATTACCCTAGGGGAGCTTCCCACTCCCATCATACACTTGATGCCATGACAGTCCTGGTATGAGTCTATAAGGGCTGAAACTCCCCCGCTTGATGTGAAGAAGGGGTAACAAAGACCCAGCCCTAAGACCACCCATTTCTAGGAAGAACCCACCCCCAAACCCATGTCTCAATATCCCTAAGAATAAAAGCTATACAGTTCAACAATAGAGGTAGAAGCAGCAGCTTTCTGTACAGAAAGAATAAAAGCTATACAGTTCAACAATAGAGGTAGAAGCAGCACTTTCTAGGGAGTGTGCTCCTGATTACTTAATAAAGCTACATGCTTATTCCTCTTTGTGTGTCTGTTTGCAAACTCATTCCAAACGAGAACACAAGAACTGTGTTGACCTGTCTCACACCGGGAGGAGCAACCCTTCTCTTGGTAACAAAATGGAGCTATACATACAATTCTGGATCACATCCTTTAGAAATGAGATTACTTAACCAAGTAGCTCAGGCCTGTAATCCCAGCACTTTGGGAGGTGGAGGCGAGAGGATTGCTCTAGTCCAGGGGTTCAAGACCAGCCTGGGTAACTTGGTGAGACTTTGTTTCTATAATAAATTTTTAAAAATTATCCAAGTGTGGTGATACACACCTGTGATTCCAGCTACTTGGAAGACTAAGATGGAAGGATCATCTGAGCCCTGCAGGTCAAGGTTGTGGTGGCCATGAGTGTGCCACTGTACTCCAGCCTGAGTGACAGAGTGAACTCCTAGCCAAAAAAAAAAAAAAAAAAGGTTACTTGCACTTCAAGGTGCAAGCTGGAACTTACAATCATGACATTGGTGAGCTAGCTTCAAACTGGGAAGGTAAAGTACCAATGTAGAAAAAATCTGGGTCCCTGATCAAGCTCACTCTGGGTCTGATCTAAATTGATATGTAAGAGAAATAAACTACCTTGTTTGAGTTTGAGTAGTTAGTTTCGTTGTTTTGGGTGAGCTGTGGTGAGGGATGTCTTTTTTTGTTTGTTTGTTTTATTTTACTTTTTGAGTTGGAGTCTCACTCCATCACCCAGGCTGGAGTGCAGTGGCATGCTCATGGCCACCCCAGCATCAACCTGTTGGGCTCTGACAATCCTTCCGCCTCAGCCTTCCAAGTAGCCAGAACTACAGGCACACACCACCATGCCCAGATAATATTTTGATTTATTGTAGAGACGAGGTCTCACCAAGTTGCCCAATTGAACCCGTGGGATCAGGCAATCCCCTCACCCCGGCCTCCAAAAATGCTGGAAATACAAGCTTGAGCCACAGTGCCCAGCTGGGATGTCCTTTTGCAATAGCAGCTTAGTCTGTTTGCTTACAAATACAAGGGGCCTTTAAAAAACAGTCTGTAGAAGGAAGAAACAAAAATTTAATTTATGTGTATGTGAATGACCCGATAAATGCATGATAGAACTGCAGGGACTACATAGTCAACGTGGCAATAATGTCTATTGGGAAGAAAAACTGTAGGCTTAAATTTTAGATGTCATACATTACAAGCTACATGACAGTCTGGAAATCTATCCCTTTCAGGATTTGATATGACAAAAGAGAATTGTATTGAAATAAAGACATTTCCCCATGGCGTCCTCTGTAGTCTCTTCTTTCATATGACTTCCCAGCCCATCGTAGTAAAATGAATACATAAATAAAAATTTCAAAGCAGTTGGATTTATGCAGATAATTAATACTAGCTACTACTACAAACAATCCTAAAATTTGAGAACACAATTAAAAGTCTCGTTCTCCCTTACACCTGTGTAGGTTAAGCAGGTTTCCTGGGGGGTTCTTCTCTAACCCGTGACTCCATTCCCTGGGATTTTTACCCACCATCTTGGAATTCTTTGCTTTCTACCACATGGATGGAGGGGGTAAGGTAGAGAGAGAGAGCCCGTGGAAGACACACAGAGTACATTGTCACTGAGGCCTCGAAGTGAGAGTCAGAATTTTCACTCACATTTCATTGATCAGAACTAGTCACCTGCAAGCCTGGGAAATGTAGCGAGCTCATGTATATTCACGAGTATTCACAGTCTCTTACACAATGGCCATGTTGGCTGAAAATCAACGACCCTAAACATATTGGTTGTAATTTATTATACCTTAAATTCCTGCTCTCTGCAATTCTGTGACGTATACCCTGAAGTGTAGTCTATAACATATGCCAGAGTTAGGAGGGATTCTGAATAGCCCTCATTCTGCGATGTTGGCCATAATTTTAGGGGAGTTGAGAGATTAACATTTATTTTCTCATTTCACTTGAAATCCTTGGTGAAATGCTGAAATTGCTTCCTAACTTAGTTCCAACCCAGAATTTAGTTGACCTTTTAAAGATGTAGCCATTAAGTCTCGTGTGCTGGGCCAGGAGACTTCTGCTCTCTGTTCGTCAACCTGCATCCCTAACTGGCTGAATGGATTTGGGAGAATCACACTCTCTGGGATCCATTTCCTCTTCCAGGAGTCAATGAGCAAGCAAAATATCAAAAACTAGAAAGAGGGGAGTTGAGCTAGGAGATTTCTGAAGTTTTTGTGTGTCTGTTCCATCTAATAGTCAATGAATCTCTCATATATTTTGTGTCTTAGAGGCCAGGGCTGCTGCTTTTTTTTTTTTTGAGACAGGCATCCAGGCTGGAGTGCAGTGGTGTAATTATAGCTCACAAGTCTCAAGCCCTTGGGCTCAAGTAATCCTCCCATCTCAGCTCCTGAGTAGCTGGGGCTACAGGTGCACACCACAACACCTAGATAATTTTTTTTAAAATTTCAAATCTGGTGTTTTTTTTTTTTTTTTAGTAGAATTCTTACTCTGTTGCCCAGGCTGGAGTGTAGTCACACACTCCCAGCCACTGCAGCCTCAAACTACTGGGCTCAGATGATCCTTCTGCCTCAGTCTTCCAAGTGAGCACCACCACCCAGCTAATTTTTCAATCTGTTGTAGTGATGAGGTCTTGCCAAATTGCCCAGGATGCTCTTGAATTCCTGGACTCAGGCAATCCTCTCACCTCTGCCTCCCAACAAATTTAAATCTTAATGAGACTTTTTATTAAGAATTATCTTACTTTTTTATTTCACATTATTTTATTCTATTTAAAGTTGTGGGGTACATGTGAGGATTCGCTACATAAATAAATTGTGTGCAGGTGAGGTTTAGGTTTCTAGCAAGCTCTCTCTCCTCCTGGTAGTGGTCCTGGTATTCACTGTGTGGTTGTGTGCCCCTTATCTTCTTCCCTCCCTCCCTCTTTTAGTAGTGTCCAGGGTCTGTTGTTCCCCCCTTTATGCTCATGTGCCCCATGATCAGGACCCATTTATGAGTGAGAACATGCGGTAGTCAGTTCTTTGTTTTTTGTGATAGTTCACTTAGAATGGTGGTCTCCAGTTGCTTCCGTATTGCTGCACATGACATGATTCTGTTCTTCTTTATTAGAATCCAGGGCTTTTTAAGAACTTCCTAGACCTTGTTTATTTTCACTTTTAGAAAGTCTTCACCCTTTCATGTTAAACATATTGAAATTTACTCAGATTCCACATGAAGTATAATTTACATGTAACTATACAAACGTTTTCATATGTTGGACCCAATGACTTTTTTCAAGTCAAAAATATTTTATTGATCTTAACACTATGCCTATATGGCCCAATGATAGATGAATCCTCCAAAGAACCATTTTCCAGATTCTCCCCAAATGATTCCAGTATGGATGAGTGGATTCCACAAGGCAGAGCTCCTATGAAATGGAACAGATCTCAAAGCACTTTATCCCTAAAAACTAGTGACCTCGCACTACACTCACTTGGGAAACCCAAGGAGCCAGAACAAGAATTGGCAGAAAGGGCAACCCAACATGATGAGAAGGCAGAGCTCTTTGAGCAATGTGGATCAACATCAATGACTCATGCACACCAGAACATGATTGTGGGAGTGAGTTGGGTGCATTTAAAAAGGGTCTAAAGATTTGAGAGAGAATTTGATTTTATGTAGAAGTACTATTTACAGTAGGTGAACTATAAGGAAATGAGAAGTAGACATCTTAAAAATTGTACAGGTTATTAGAATAAGTTGTCTCTGATCTGAAGAAATCCAGCAGGTTGAGCCCTTCCTACAAGCAATGAGGCAGCTTGCTCAATTAATATTCCACACTACACCCTTGAGCTCCCCAGAGAGAATTGTTGCCAAAGCGTAGGTCTGCCATTACCCTGGAGGGCAATCCAGTTGGAGACATTACTGAGGGACTTGTGAAAAGCACACTTCTTCAAAAGGAGTTTCTCCCCAGGGATCTTCTGACCCTGAGCAGAGAGCAGGAAAATCACAGGCTGTAAGCCTGCCTCAGCCCAGCCAGGCAAGAAGCCACTTCGCTGCTCATTCTTAGGACTCCAGCTCTTCCTTGATAAGTCATTTTGGGGTCAGGGCAGATAATCCGAACTGACGAGGGCTTTGGCAACCCAAGAAATTCTTGTTAATAGGCTTACTGACATGCTATGTAAACGTCAACATTAAACCACATTTGTGACCATGTTAACTTCCAAAATGTCTATTACCACTGATTGACCTGGTAGCTAATAAGCTCATGTATCGCTTGGGTCTTCAGAAGTAAAAGAGAGCTTGCTTCTTTCTTGACACTAATAAAACTGGGTATTTATGCAATAAATGCCTGCAAGATACCAGCTTTATTAAGAAATACAAAACTAACATAATAATCGCTTTGTTTGAATTCCTGTGGTTTATGAACCATGAAGAACAAACTTAGAATTACTTGGCATTCCCAGCCTTGAACATTATGAGATAACTTTTTTTTAATCCAAGATTACAAATAAAGTTGTCATGTAAGGCCAGTATTAAAAAATTAGTGAAAAATATTTTTAAAAAACATGGCTCATTCTAAAATCAACTGGATTTGGCAAGCATCTAACTAATTACAAACCTATTTTGTAATTTGGAATTAGGCCAAGCCATTAAGAGTCTATACAAAATAGTTCAGGCTAATTAAGGAGGAACCCAAAAATTAGGATGACCCCAAACGAGGAGACCAGCTGCCTAACACCTGGCAGTTAATAAAAACTGAAATAAAATGGTAAGAATAGCTAGAGGAAGGGTTGAAGTATATAGTAATAAAACGTCAGGATGACTATTTACAGAAAAAGAAGAAACCCTGCAAGAAGAAGGAAAGAATTCAAGTTTCCCGCTAATGAATTCTATCTTGAACAATTCAAGTATAAATCACAGAGAATCTCAGCACCGACGTTTAACCTGACTTTGATAGAAGTGGGGGAAAGATAGCAGAAAATCCATGTCCCATTTGTAAGTATATAGAGAGAAATTGACAATTAAAAAACATTAAATGATCTTACTGTTTCTTAAACAATTCCAAAAGGAAAGAGAATATGACTGCAGTAAGGATACCTGTCCTGAAAGAGGCTGCAACCTTGAGCAGATGACTTCATCCTCACATGCTTCAATTTCTCCTCTAAACCGAAGGACTTGGACTAGATGATGTCTAAAATCTGTTCCAGCTCCAACATTGTATTTCACTGAAACGCTGCTTTTGAAGTCTCAGCATGACTAAACAAGGGGAACAGTTTGTCACTGTGAACAATAAGAACAGGAGACCGAGGAGAGCACATGCTTGCTTTATTTCTTATCATTAAAAGAAGCCCATCATGCCTAAATTCAAGATTCTCTCTAAATTTCCTTAATGGGACATTGTTTCTCATGCCTAGAAGAGAGTATGGCTGCTTTCATGATATTCCCTAGTCATTTTTAGTTTCTTTTCTTTTCTTTTTGAGACAATGTCTCACTCTTCCACCTGGACTGGAGTGTTGTAATATGATCATAGCTCCCTACAGCCTCGAATTCCTGGGCTTAAGTGACCTCCCCCTCAGCCTCCAGAGTAGCTGAGACTACAGGTGCTCACCACCATGCCCAGCTAAGTTTTATTTTTTGACTGTAGAGTTCAGTTCTCACTATGTTGCACAGGCTGGTCTGGTCATTTTTTTTTTTTAAATGTGTTCTGCTTTGAGATGTATTCTTTTTATTTTTTTGAGTCAGGATCTCACTCTGCTGCCCAGGCTGGAGTGCAGTGGCACAATCACAACTCACTGCTGCCTTGACATCCTAGGCTTAGTGATCCTTCCACCTCAGCCTCTCAAGTAACTAGGACTACAGGTTGTACCACCATGTCCAGCTGATTTTTATATATATATATATATATTTTTTTTTTTTTTTTTTTGAGAGACAAGGTCTCACTATGATATCCAGGCTGGTCTCAAACTCCTGGGCTCAAACAATCCTTTCACCTCAGCCTCCTGGAATGCTGGGATCACAGGCATGAGCTGCCATGCCTGGTCTTTGAGGTACACTCTTAATGGTTCAGCCACATTGAAAATATTTACCCTAACCTTATCACAATAATCACTGTCTAAGGAGCAGAGTTTATTTTTTTTCTCTCCATCAGGACCAGATCTCAGGCACTGAGTGACATGAATCCTTGGAGTCCTCTTCCCTGCAGCTTGAATAGCATCCTTTCCTCAGCACTCTTCCTCTGGCTTCATCCAGCCCTTATATCCAGGAAGGTACTCATGGAGACAACTCCTCTCACACAGAAGCACAGTCTTTCCATGGAGGAAAAAGACAAGCTTTTCAAGGCAGACACCTATGCTGATCATGATGCCTGGCACAGAGTAGGAGCTTAATAAATATTAGGAAAATGACTCAAAACATTTTGGACCTCACAAACCTGACCTTATCACATTTTCTCAAGATCCTGCTGACTCATTCAACAAATAACGCCACCCCTCAAGAGCCATTGGATTCTCATACATTCATGTGACAATCTCCAAGGTCAGCGGAAAGCATCTGAAAGGGAAATGCTGAGATCAAATCCCATGACCCTGAATTTCACAACTTGGAATGGGAGACAGAACAGCAGGTCACTAACCTTCTATCTTCACAATACATATACAGCCCCATCCTTTCATGACTTATCTTGACAAATGACAATACGATGCTATAAAATTTTCACTTATTTTAAGTCACTAGTCTGCAAAATTTTGAGACTTAAGGGACACAGTGAAGGAAAATGGAAAAAGGAGAAGGAAAGAAGGAAAACCCTATTGTTGAGCTCTGCTAAATTACAGGTACAGTTTTAGGTATTTTACATGAAGTGTCTCATTTAAGCTGCACGCTGTTAGATCTTTCCTTTACAAACAAAGAAAACAAGGTGTGCAGAAATTGGTTTGCTTATACATGGTTACTTAGCCAGAAAAATAGAGCTAGGACTGAAATCCAGCTCTTTCTTGCTATCTATCTCTTTCAGAAAAGACTTTCCATTTGTGCTTGACTCAGACCTTACACAGCAATCAAAGGAATCAATGTGCATTCCCGTGGCTCATGAAGTATTCGATTCCTCTCCACCAGACCTTGTGGTACTCTGCCCCTTCAGGGCCCAACTCAGCATTTCCAAGGTATTTCTGTTTCTTATTCACTTACCTTACACCATTCTTTGACAATAATATGCCACTGTACGGTTTAAATTGTTCACAAAAGATGATGAAGTCCTAATCTACAGTACCTGTGAATGTGATCTTGTTCAGAAGTAGGGTCTTTGAAGATGATCAAATTAAGTTGAGGTCCTTTGGTGGCACCTAACCCAA
This sequence comes from Tarsius wallacei, assembly GCA_963574415.1. Taxonomy (NCBI): domain Eukaryota; kingdom Metazoa; phylum Chordata; class Mammalia; order Primates; family Tarsiidae; genus Tarsius; species Tarsius wallacei. The sequence goes on along the minus strand of CAUYQG010061888.1, from coordinate 4,072 downwards.
CAGAGCTGGGGTTTTTATAAGAAGGGGAGATTTGGACACCAAGACAGACATGCTCACAGAAAAAACAACAAATGATGATGGAAGCAGAGATTGGGGTGATGCTTCTATAAACTAAAGGATGTCAAGACTGTCAGCAAACCCCCAGAAGAAACTAGGTGAGAGACATGGGGATAGATTCTCCCTCACAACCCCACAACCTTACTGACACCTTGATCTTGGACTTCTACCCTCTAGAATTATGAGGCAATAATTTTCTGTTGTTTGTCACACAGTTCATAATACTTTATTACAGCAGACCCAGGGAATTAAATAGCCACCATTCAGTAAACACTGATAAGGCATAGGGAAATAAGATAACAGCTGCAAATTACATAACATGAAATTATTCAGAAAAAAAATCAAATAAAAATTCAGAAGGCAAAAGTAATTCAATATTTGATCAATATGCATTTATTCTAATCTAATCACTACCATATTCAGAAAATGAGGCCATCAGATGTAACCAAGTATTTTAATTACATTAATTGCTCACACACACAAAAAGCTTTTAGTCTGGTAAGAAATTTTAATGCCTCCTAGAACTGTATTCTCCAAGATTTATGCATGTGATATTGACAAAGGCATTTTTTTAGTTCACAGAGGAAATGGATATTGCTCAGAAACTAAAAGATGTTTAACTAATGAAACTCGGTCATAAGTTTAAGTTGGGTGCAAGCAGGCTGAAATTTTGATGATCCAGGGAGTGAACAGTGACAGGCAAAACCAGGCTTCATAGATACCTTTTCCTGGAGCTTTTGGGAGTAACCTCTGAGAACCCAACACAGGCTACACTTTCATATGCATTTCTAGTTTGCTTAAAAGCACAAAGGGAATAGGGCTCAAATAACATGGAAAATAAGATTGTGTTTTAGTCAATCCAATTCAATTTGTGGGCAAATATTGAAATTCATTTGTGAATGAGTTGGAAAATCATCAAACAGAGAGCTGAGATAACCATGCTTCCTCTGTGCATCTTATGAGGTTAGCTGGCATCAAGAAAAGAAAAAAGAGACCATGATAATAGGTTATATAGATCACAACATTCTGTATCTTTGTGTGTGTGTGTGTGTATTTCTCATCAGTCACCAACCACCACTTTTTTTTTTTTTTTTTTGGCTCCAGCTCATTGGAATGCATTATTTAAGAAATGATTTAAAAATTTATTAGTAATTATCAATTTTTTTTAACTTCTCCAACAAATACTTATTTTGCTTCTAGTATACACCAGCCACCATCCTAAGACAGAGTGGTAAACAGAACCTGTGTAATTTCTGTCCTCATAGAAACTACCCTTGAGTTCATGTGCTTGGTATGAAGGGAGTGCTTAGAAATGTAATATTCTCACAAAAAGTTTACGTTGTATGGCAATGGCTAGACCTACACAGATGTCTCAATTGACAACATACTATACAATGCAGAAGTAAGGGTCCGGTAGTGATATTAGCAATTGTATCTGAGTTAAGCAAAGCAGACTGTTGTTTGTCCCAGACACCCATTACTTTCCTGCCTAGAACCCCCTTCTTCTATGAAGTGTCCCCCTCCCCATTCCATATCCATGAATACGGCAGAGGTAGCTGGGTTTCAGTGTGGCCCAGACCCTAAGACTATCCACATCACCTATAATCATTTCTAATCTAACATGGATTATGATAACTGTTTTAATTGAGGTGAAGCCCAGTCACAGCTAAGGTTTTCTTCTCCCTTGAAATCTAGAGGTTGGCATACATCCCCATTTTTTCCCTGTTTGACTCATGAGCACTTTCAGTCTTGACTTTCTGCTCTGCCAACTTCTTGTTTTTTTTGTCTGTACCTTTTTAGTGTACATTTATTTCTACCATTTTTACAACAAATAAACCTCTTCAAAATAAACAAGATAAAATAAACCACATTTTTCTTGTTTTTTGTTTTTGTTTTGTTTTTGAGTCGGGGTCTCATTCTGTCACCCAGAATGGAGTGCGGTGGCATCCTCACAGCTCACTGCAGCCTTGACCTCCTGAGCTCAGGTGATCCTTCGGCCTCAGCCTACTGAGTAGCTGGGACTACAGGCGTGCATTACCATACCCGGCTAATTTTTTTTTTTTTTTTTGTAGAGACAAGTTCTTACTATGCTGCCTAGGCTGATCTTGAACTGCTGGACTCAAGCAATCCTCCTGCCTTGGCCTCTCCAAGTGCTGGGATTATAGGCATGAGCCACTGCGTCCAGCCTCTTGAGGCTTTTAAATGGTGCACTTCACAAGAAACTTTAGAAATACAGATAGAAGGTACATTATATGATATAAACATGCCAGAATTGTTTTTGGCTGTTTGGTATACAGTAACACCTTCCTCAGTGTCCTTTTTATTATTTTTATTTATTTTTTTAATTTTTAATTTTTATTTTAGATTCAGGGGATGCAAGTGCATGTTTGTTACATGTACATTTTGTATAGTGGTGAAGATTGGGTCTCAGGTAGCCCATTCCCCAGATAGAGAAAACCCTACAATTGAATATCGATATTCCTATTATAATTTTTTAGACGACTCTGTTGTGTTATTCAGCTATTCCCCCACAGTCCCCTCTCCACTCACTGCACTCACTAATTCTGATTCATTTCTCATGCACAGCAACTGGGCCATTGATTTTATTGTCAGACCTTTTGCTAACCTAGTACCTGTTTTCAGGATTATCAAAAGCTTTTCCTAAAAATGGTGATTTCTTTCCTAAGAACAGTTCTGTTACCTGTTAGTGATATATATATATATATTTTTATTCCACCACAAACCATTAATTAAGTATTTTGGAAAAACTTAAAAAGGAGATAGTCATGTTGAGAAGACTTAAGTGAAGAGGCAACATTTCGTTGGGTTCTGAAGGTTTAACACGCTTCCCCCGGCTCATTCCAAAAATGAAATGCAGGGCGTCTTGAACAGAGGAGATAACACATGAAAGGGCAGAGCAATATAAGAATACAGAGCCCCAAAAACTAAAAATAGAATTACCACTCAATCCAGTAATCCCACTATGGGGACCTGCCCAGAAGCAAAGAAATAATTGTATGAAAAAGACACCTGCGCTTGTGTGATCATTGCAGCACTATTCACAATAGCAAAGTCATGGAATCAACCTAAGTGTCCATCAACGAATGAATGAATAAAGAAAATGTGGTATACAGAATACTACTCAACCCTCAAAAAGAATGAAATTATGCTTTTTGAAGCAACATGGAGGCCATTGTATTGAGTGAAATAGCTTGGGAACAATAAGTCAAATACCACATGTTCTCACTTATAAGTGGGAACTAATCAATGTGTACACAGACATAGAGAGTTGGAATTATGGACATTGGAGACTCCAAAAGCTGGGAGGGTGGAAAGGGTTGAGGGATGAAAAATTATCTATCTATTGGTTACAAGGTACACTATTCAGGTGATGAGTACATTAAAAGCCCAGGCTTCACTACTATGCAATATATTTATGGAACAAAACTGCACTTGTGCCCCCTAAATCGATACAAATTTTACAAAATAAATACTTATAGTAGAAAATAATAATAATAATAATAATAATAATAATAATAATAATAATAATACAGAGCAGGGGTCTGGAACCTTAAGTGATATTCTGCATCTCCCAAGTAGAATTCCAGGTCAGGGTGAAAAGGCGTTTTGTGACAAGAGAGAAAGCATTTTGAATGACAGTGTATAGACATAAGGCTTTAGTATGAATCCTCCCAAATTTTTGCTCTTCATGACATGAATAACCTGTGTTAAAAATTTCAGCTCTGCCGGGCTCGGTGGCTCATCCTGTAATCCCGCGCCTTGGGAGGCTGAGGTGAGTGGATTGCCTGAGCCCGTGGGTTCGTGACCCGCCTGGGCAAGCAAGACCTCATCTCTACAATAAATCAAAAATTAGCCGGGCGTGGTAGTGCGCATCTATAGTTCCAGCTACTCGGAAGGCTGAGGCGGAAGGATCGCCGGAGCCCAGCAGGTCGAGGCTGCGGTGGCCGGGAGCGGCCACTGCACTCCAGTCTGGGCGACAGAGTGAGACTCCAAC
>CAUYQG010061884.1:42500-59635 GCA_963574415.1 Tarsius wallacei | reverse complement strand
TAAACATCCTGGCTTTCTGCCTCACACATGGGCGGCAAACACAGGTTGAAAGCCTGCTACAGACTGTCAGGGGCTGTTCACTATTATTCACACTTTCCCCTATAATCAGGAAGGAGGGAGGGAGGGAAAGGAGAGCAGAAAAAGGAACACTGTGTCATCAAGTCACACACAACAGAAGACAGATAACATGTCTCAGTGACAGGGTACTACTCTACACATACTACTTCCTTCTTCCTACGCCACCATTTATATCATGTCACATACACAGATAAGATTAAACCGCCCTCCCAGAGGAGCATTTAAGAAGAGGAACGTGTGTAGACCTTTGCTCTTTCTTTCAAAGGGTTCCTCCCGGGGCTTGGGGACCTGATCTTGTTTGCAATTTGTTCTTCCTTGGAGATCAGGAGACGCAGAAAGGCCCAAGCCCGGTGCCGCAGGTGTTTAATGATGACAGGAGAGGTGAGAAAACGTGGATCCGCTTCTTCCTCCCAGCAGAGGCTATTAAGAGAAGGGAATTTAGTGTTTGATTCGCGCATTCTCCATTCCTCACGGAGGCTCCGGTCCCAAATTGCGAAACCTCCATTCAACAGTTAAATTAAACATAACTAACTTTGTTGATGTTATTTCACAGCCGGATAACTTGATATTCATACTCTGCGTGTGTTCAATAAGTACAGAGCTCAGACACATTTTTAAGTCTCGGCTGGTGATGAATTCTGCTGAGCTAAACTTGTGTTTCACAGGAATCTGCTCAGCTGAGACGGGGTACGCTATTGCACTATAAAAATAAGCTTCAAGCCGTAATTTTGATGGGCCCCTCATCCTTCTCATCCTCCTTCCTCTTCTGGGGGCAACTCCCATCTGCCATTTGCACATCCTAACCTCAAGGAATCTCTTGCAGACAAGAGTTCCTCGGACGATGCCCCCAGGGTGGAACGAGCACTCAACCTGAACTCCAAAGGCCTCTTTTTTCATGGGCTTGAGACTATACGCCAGTCACCTCATTTCTGGCAGCCATGTTTGGGGAGTAAGCAGGTAAACATCCTGGCTTTCTGCCTCACACATGGGCGGCAAACACAGGTTGAAAGCCTGCTACAGACTGTCAGGGGCTGTTCACTGTTATTCACACTTTCCCCTATAATCAGGACACCTATCCTTCAAACATGACAAGAAGCGCCTGATAAATAGTTGAATGAATAATCGATGTGTGTGCTTATTTATTCGTCCAGCATGTATTGGGCACCTCCCGTATACCCGTCCGTGTGCTAAATACTATGGGCGTCAAGAATGAAATCGTGTTCTAGTCTAAGGGATAAAGAATTATAATACGACAAAATAAGCCTCTAGGAAGCACGGACAGGTTTTTTGAGCCTGTGGCATTCTCCCTGTGAGCAAACGCTGCTTCACAGGGGGCAACTTGAGAGAGAAGGGGCAACCCTTGCAAATGCTCCTGAGAGCCACAAGCCCAAGCTGGAGACTTACACACATTCTTTCTTTCAGTTGACACACAGCCCTGTGAAGTGTTATTCTTTCTATCTTACACATGAGAAAGCCAAGGCCTAAATAGCTTGCATAAGGCCACCTAGCTGGCGAGGTGGGACCTGGATTCTAAAGCCCCGGCCCTCCAACGGGAGGCCGGTCCCCCTCGCCTCTCCCTCGGCTCCCCACTGCCTCCACACGCTTGTCTTACAGGCTGATGAAAAAGCACACCCGTCTTTCTTTTTAACCGTGGTTTTAAAAGTTACCTTTAAAAAAAGCCAGGCGCGGTGGCTGATGCCTGTAATCCCGGCAATTTGGGAGGCCGAGGCAGGGGGATCACTTGAGCCTAAGAATTTGAAACCAGCCTGGGCGACATAACGAGACCTCATCTCTCCAGAAATTCAAAAAAGTATCTGGGTGTCGTGGTGTGTGCCTGTAGTCCCAGCTATATAGGAGGCTGAAGCAGTAGGATCACCTGAGCCCAGGAGGTCAAGGCTGCAGTGAGCCATGATTGTGCCACTGTACTCCAGCCTGGGCAGCAGAGTGAGATCCTGATTTTTTTTTTTTTTAAAGTGACCCTAAAATATCTTAGGTAGTATTAATTATGTATTTCCAAAAATTACGCAAATTAACTTCAGAGGGAAAAAACAGGGTGCAGAGGTTGCATATGCTAATGTCTCAATATGGGCAGTATAGTGAGTCTCGCAAGGGCTAGAACCAAGCTCCACCAATAAAGCAAATTCTCTCTCCCTCACTCCCTCTCTCCCTCTGGTTGTGCTCCATTGCCTCTGTCTCTTTGTGGTATTCGTTGTGCTCTCCAGACCCGCTTTCACTGCTTCTCCACGAACAAGGTAAGAGATGGCCACCCCACCCCTTGTTACCCCCAGTTCAGGCAACCCAAGGAGACTGGCTGGTGTCTCCAATCCCAATTCCAAATTCCTGGAAGATGAAATCTGAGTGAGTTAGCCCAATTTGGGTTAGCTGTCTGCATCCCTCAGTGTAGGCTGTGCATAGTGACTTCCTTCCAAAGAGTACAACGTGGCGGGGGTGGAGGGGATGACAAACGCCACCTATGCCAGGTGATCGAGGTCCACATCAACACTGATAAACATGTCAATACCCTTGACACGACGGGATAAGAAATGGCACCTTCCCAAAAAACCATAACCTCAGTCTTTTCGGGAAAAACATCACACGAATCCCAGTTGCAGGACATTCTATGAAACACCTGACTAGTAATCCTCAAAACTGTCAAGTTCATCCAAAACCAGGGAAGTCTGAGAAACTGTCACAGTCAAGAGGTGCCAAAGAATATATGATGACTAAATGTAATGTGCCATCCTGGATGGGATCCTGGGACCAAAAACAGACATTATGTGAAAACAAAGAAAATCTGAACAGAGTATGGACTTTAGTTAATAATAATGCATTGATATTGGTTTGTTAATTGCAAGAAATGTACTATACTTATGTACTATTATGTTAATGTAAGGGGAAATTGGGTGTGAGCTGTATGAGAACGCTGTACTATCTTGGCAGTTTTTCTATAAGCCTATAACTCTTCTAAAATAAAGAGCTTGTTGAAACAGCAGATTATATGCTTACTCCATGCCAATCAGCTTGTTGGATGCTTTAGACACTGCAATGTCTAAAACAAAAAGCCCTTCTCAAATTACCTGGCCCCCTTTTCTACCTACCAGTCTATACCGCAAGACCTTTGGATGAGGGAAGATGCCAAGCCCAGTACAGGCCCAACGCACAGTAGGAGTCAAGTAGTATGTGCCCACATCAACTAGTATCCATCACTCATAGGAGAAGTCCCATCTCAACGCTCAGGGATGTGACCGTGCCTCGTGTGGGTCCAATGGGGCACCATCCTTGGGTGGGATGATTTTCTTTGCTCACTCCTTCTCAGTGAGAAAGTTAGTTTCTTCTCAGGCTGCCGCCAACAGTCCCCAGGAGATCACCAGGGGCCTGGGCCAGCCTCCGAAGGGTGTTCATTCCAGTAATCCCTTAGTCTCATCTTGGCAACCCTGAATGGGATCTAGGCCTCATCAATGTTTTATGCCCTGTAGGGGACCTATCCTGGCTCCTCTCAGGACAGTCTTGTAAAACCTTTCAAAGGATAAGAGCCTCTTGTCATGATTAACCTTTGGAACGGGCACTAAGAATAATTTTGTACTCACTTTCATAGTTCAGGTTTTAAGGAGAAAGACAGGTGGGTGTGGCTCATTTAAGCATTTTCTTTCCCAAAGCCCTGAAGAGGGACAGATGACCCAGAAGGAGTTTCTGGCAGCTGAACTGAGACCTGGACATTTTAACCCTTTCCCACCCCTTTGTTCTCCCTTCTGTCTCCAGTCATTTTAATCTTATGAACTGAATATTAGCTGATTAACTAATTCCTCCAGGAAAAATGCCATTCATTCATCGGGGCCTCCTCATTTCACTTTTTTTAACTGCCTTCAAATATCCTTTGTTTTAATAAACGACTGAATTATATGCTGTGTTTTGCAGAGTCGTAATGAACATGGGAATTCAAAATCCTCACTCTGGTTTATTTTCAGCCCTTTCATGTAGAAAACCATGCTGCTCCTCAAAATCACACCAGAGTCTTCTCATAAAAAGGAACCAAGCTAAGTCCTGTTGCCACTGGGCACTAACGTCACTACACAGCCGGGCGAGCTTTTGCAGTCTGGGAAGAGCCCTCACTGCCCCCTACACACCTGTGGGTTGGGATAATCCTACCCCCTCCCCACCAACACCCCGGGCAGGTAATTTGGAACCTTGAAGCTGAACCATCCCATGCTCGAGACTTGGCCCCGTACCCTACACCCTATATTATGTAAGCACTTATGTCAGCCTCTCTGTAACTGGAAGCTTCTTCATAGCACGCATAGTGCTGGCACAAGGCCTGCACACAGAACACACAAGCACACGTCCTAAACAGGAGGGTAGAGAAACAAGGAGCCTCCAACCACAGCGTGTGAGCCAAAGCCATGGTCATAGGTGCGGCCAGGCTTGATGCTTAGACAGGTAGGGTGCGGGCATTCGACGAGAATGCCTCCCCCGTGTGCTCATTCTCACTGGGCAATGATATAATTTCCAGTCTCACGTCTCTATTCCAGACCACATATGGCAGTAATATCGGCTCTTCCCTACCTCAGCCTAACCATGACTAAACAGGTTGATGAATGTCATGCATCTTATCATCATACATGCATATTTTTAAATATAATTCACTTTTGATCTGCACCCTTGTGCAGTGGCGAATGAAAACAGTTAAGATTTCTTCCACTGTCTGCCTTTAAATGCATTAAACAGCCCTGCTGTCAATAGATTATATTCTTGTACAATGATAATAGCCCCCAAAACTAAGAGGCCTTGTCAGGAATTGCAGTTGTCACAGTTTGATGGGAATGATTTTACTTGGGGTTCGTCTGCCGCACAATCATCTCATAATCTGGATATACATCACAGCATGACATGTAAATTTCCTGCTACTCTGCTTTCATTTCCAGAGGCAGCAATCAAATGAAAACCACTCAACCTCACCCAAATGTATAAATAATTTTCATTCAAACATATTAACAGTCAAAATATGAGAATTTATCACAGAGTGCTAGGCCTTTTAAGAAGCAATAAAGACTTTACTTTTTAAGCATATTTCTCCTTAGAAAAGTAATACGAATAGCAACTCACAATTTAAAAATTGCATTTGAAAGTCCACACAGAAACCACCTAATCTGCAAACTTAGGGGCGTAGGGGTTTTTACCATAGACTTGATGGTTGCAGGAAAAGGGTCGCGAGAAATATCGTGTAACAGAATTGCATGTGGATTAATAATCACCTCCATGAAAATACCGATGTCTAAAAATGCCAGTTTCTCTCATCCTTACTGAGCACATCTTTTGTGCAGCAAAACAAATAGTAGATTGCTTCCTCTAACATGTAAACACCCGATCCAGAGTGACTTGGGTACTATGACAAATGACACTCCTTTTTTCCTGAAAAACATCAGATTCTAATTGAAAGCAGTCTTCTTGAAAAGGAAGCCCACGGAATTGCAGCCGTGGACATGGCTGACTCTCCCCCACTTCAGGATGACCTCCAGCCACATTGGCTGTCAGTCACCATGAAAGGAAGAGACGCATTCACAAGTGAACAAGAAAAATATTTGTCTTTGGTGCTCAGTTATGAAGCTGAGTGAGAGGACGGTGCTGGTGTGCTCCTTGGCCTGGTTCAAGGTGAGTATGGGCATGGCCTGGGGAAGCTGCCCTTGAGGGAGAGGACGCGGGCCGCACAGTGCCCACCGCTGGAGCCTGGGGACTCACTGAGCAGGTCTGTAGACCGCCCCAATCCCCCAGCCCTGAGGTGCTTTGAGACTAAGCTCTCAATGGGGACTTCTCTGTGCCTGACCAGACAGAGGTGCTAAAAGACATCATTTGACCAATAAGACACCATGTTGACAAGAGTTCACTAGGTATAGAACACCACCCCAAAAGGAATGCAATACTGACACATCTAATTCAATAATCAACCCACTCATATTTTCAAAAGGTACCTTCCATATTTTAGAAAGAACAACACATTGTCTCTGGGTGAAAGGTTAATGTAAAGGCCCCTATCACGTCCACAGGGACCTTTGGGACATGGAGATTTGTGAGGAGTGTGGGATAAGAAGGCAGGGTCTGGGATGGCGGGCAATTGATTTTTAGTATGGATTCCAGCATTTAAAAATGTTGCCATCTCACCTTAAATCGTTATCCCCTTTTTTCTCCCCCCATTGCTCCCTACCATGTGCAAAAACTGCCAAGATGACAGTTTCTCCCATTTGCCCAGGAAGTTGCCTGCAGAAGTAGAAGTGCCATAACCCGGGGTACAGCAAGCTCAGCCATTTGAAATAAAACTTTGCAGTACTAATGTTTTTGTAACTGCTTTCATATTGTAATGATATTTTTCCAAGCACTGGTTTTATTTGATCTTAAATACCTTTTTGGGAAAGTCCAGTGAGCTGACTCTAATAAAATCATGCTATTGAAAAAAGGTTTAAGTAGAATGTTCAGAATAAATTACAAAACTGCATGCAAGAATACCAGCTAGTGCTGCAATAAAAAGCTGAAAATGAGTATTCTTGCAATATATTTTAAAGAAGTAGTATACTTTTTGTGTCCATTTTTTTTCATCGAATGTTTCATAACACAATGCCTTCATGTCGTGGAAGGAGGGGAATGCATACCAAATGAACACACTGCAGGAAGAATTGCATCTAAGGGGATAAAAAAAAAAAAAACCTTGGCTTTTTGGGGGAGTAGAGAATATATTTCATTTCATTTTCAATAACTGTTGGAAGATAATAGGAAATGTAATTTCTTTCCATTTGCAATGCCAAAATACTTAAATTACATCATACTTATCCTGTCATATTTTTCCCTAACATATTCAGGACCCTTTAATGGATTTCGCATTCTTTATATCTGCACTAAGGAACCATACCTGCTTTCAAAGACAGAGACATCCAGCACAAGGTATCTTGCAAAGACTGTTGGCCTGAGTGACAAGAGTATACCGACTGTCTTATAGTGAGGCTGAGGTAAGGTGCTCACGAGGGAGGGACGTGAGGGCAACCTCCCAATTATGCTTGAAATCCTAGGTGCAAAGAAAACCATGAGCCCTTTCACTCGATAGGACAGTCTCACAAAGGGACACTGAACTAGTAAAGGACCAGATGGTAAATGTCCCCTACCATGTGAAAGTCTGCTATGTTCTGGGTCTGAGAAACAATATTTATAAATCAAGTCAGCTTATAAATCCAAGTTTACCTCTCTTACATTTAAGTAAGACAAAAGCAATCATTCCCATCCTATGGAGAGAAACTGGAACAAAGATAAAATCTGGATTATAGAAGGGGGACCCCCCCCCAAAACCAGAATTATCTTTTGGAGGGTGAGCCCCTTAGAGGCTTAGGTAAGTATTCTAAGAACCCATCGGCATCAGTGTACAAGCTAGCATTGTTGTGAGAGGCTGCATTCGGCTTCAGTGGATTTTTTTGGTGTGGATTCTTACAATGCTTTGCCCATTTCACGATGAGTGATTTACCCACACCTGCCCACACCGTGCTTCGTATTCAGCAGTTTTTGACCAAAAATAATATGGCTCCCATGCCCCACCCTCCATATTCACCCAATCAAGCCCCGAGAGACTTTTTGTGGTTTCCCTGGATGAAAAAAGTCCTCAAAGGGAAACATTTTGCTGATATGGAAGAGGTAAAACAAAAAACGGTAGAAGCACTAAAAGGCATCAAGATTGATGAGTTCAAAAACTGTTTTAAGCAATGGAAAAAGCCTCTCAATAGGTGTATTGCACCAAACAGAGAGTATGCTAAAGGTGACTGAAGTGTAAACATGCAAGAATAAATACACAATTTTTAATAAATAGATTCTGTTTTTTGCGGGGGCCCCTAAAATAAATGTTGTTGGTGGCCTACCCGGCATTTCTTCTCCTCATCCATCTTCCTTCCTAACAGAATCTGATTTTGTTCAAGAATCCATTTCTTCTATACACAGTCATGCATCTTGGAGGAAGCTGATCCCTCCATTTCTAAGGGTGATGTACTAGTCACCTCAGGACACCATAATGAATAATATAGATTGGGTGGTTTAAACAACTGGAATGTATTTTCTTACAGTTCTGGAGACTGAAAGTCCAAGATCAAGGTGCTGGCTGGGTCAGTGTCTGGTGAGGGCTCTCTACCTGGCTTGCAGACAGCCACCTTCTCACTGTGTGCTCACAATCCTGTTGGATTAGAACTCTGCCTTAATTACCTCCAAAATTCCTGTGTCTAAATGCAGTCACCTTGGGGGTTAGGGCTTCAACATATGGATTTAGGGGAACACAATCCAGTCCACAATAGGAGCGTGTGACTAGTCAAGGGCAAGTCTGTTCTCATTGCTATTGTTGAGTCTGAGGAAGAACATGGGACTCTGACCACTGAAGTAGAAGAGAGGGGTCAGCTGAGGCCCCTGCAGAGAAGAATATCTGACCAGCCAAAGAAGTTGTGTTTTTCCTCTGGCCATTTTATCTGGATGTTTTCCATGAAAATGTAGTAGCCAGCCTGCTACCAGCCATAGGATGAAACCAATACCTATGATGATAGAAAGCAATTGTATTAGTTTCCCAAAGTACTGAGAGACTTAAAACAACAGAATCTCGCAGTTCTAGAGACCAGAAGTTTGAAATCAAGGTGTCAGTAGAGCCCTGCTCTTCCTGGTGGCTAGGGGAGAGTCCTTCCTTGCTCTTGTGGCATCTGCTGTTCCTTGAAATCCTTGGCATTGCTTGGCTTGTAAAATACATCGCTCCAGTCACATGACCATCTTTCCCTGAGTGTCTTTACATAATCTCCCCTCCTGTGTGTGTCTGTCTCTATGTCCAGTTTCCCCTTTATATAAAAGCACCAGTCATGTTGGATTAAGACCCAACCTAAAGACCTCATGTTACTTTCTTTTTTTTTTTTTTTTGAGTTGGAGTCTCACTCCATCGCCCAGACTGGAGTGCAGTGGCCGCTCCCGGCCACCGCAGCCTCGACCTGCTGGGCTCCGGCGATCCTTCCGCCTCAACCTTCCAAGTAGCTGGAACTACAGGCGCACGCTACCACACCCAGCTAATTTTTGATATATTGTAGAGATGAGGTCTCACCAAGTTGCCCAGGCGGGTCTCAAATTCATGGGCTCAGGCAATCCACTCACCTCAGCCTCCCAAAGGCGCGGGATTACAGGCTGAGCCACCGAGCCTGGCTCATTTTACTTTCATTACCACTATAAAGTTCTTATTTCCAAATAAGGTCACATGCTGAGGCACTCGAGGTTAAGAACCAACACTTCTTACTGGGGGACACAATACCATAAGTTGCCCAAACTTCAGCAAACAACAAGGCTGAGCGGACCTTCAGACCTTGATAATATCATTGAGCCTCTGAGCTAACCAACCCCCAAACCCAACCTGCCTCAGGACTTGCTAATATATGAGATATATGTGTAAGAACACCTTTCTGTATCGTTCAAGTCACTTTGTGTTGAGGTTTCTGTTACTTGTCATTGAACTCATCTTCGCTGACGTAACAAATGTTGAATAAAAACAGATTTCATTCCACCACTTAATAACTGTGTGTACTTGGGGAAAATTACTTGTACACTCCGAGAATACTTTCTGTACCTTTAAATTGAGTCAAATGTTACATCAGAGTTTTCACAAGGATTAGATGAAATAATGGATGTTGACAACATTGTATAGAAAAGGTGCTCAGTAGATTGCTGTTATGCTCTTTTTAAAAACTACCCATGTGACTTTGGAAGAATAAAAAGACACCATATAATTTAGTTATATCGGGACTAGTGAGAACCAATAGTTATTGGTGGTTATTATAGTTCAAAATCAGCCATGTTGCCCGTGTTCCCTACTTGGGCATTCTGCACTTACCCAGACCTTAGATTTTCTGAAATCCACCATCCATGAGAGGAGTTGAACACAGTTAAAAGCATGGACTCACAAATCAGACCACCTGGATTCACATCTTGGCTCTGCCACTTTATATGTGTGGTCTTGGCAAGTTACCTAACTTCCCTGTGCCTCAGTTTCCTCATCTCTAAAATAAAGAAATGATGATGACGATGATGATGATGATGATAGTATCTGATTGGCCTTAAGAGGAGAGAAAAGACATAAGTGATTAGTAGAGCATCTATCAAGTATTAAGCATGTTAAACATGTACTCTTTCTTCCTTCCAATCTCCATTATTGTCTACAATCTCCCTGAGATGCTGTAGCAATGGTTTTCAAACTTCAGTGTGTGTAAGAAGCACCTATGATGCTTATTGTAAATATAGGTCCCAAACACCCACCCAGAAATTCTGATCCGGTGGGTGTTTAACCTTATCCTCAATGCAGAACTAAACACGCATGTCAACAAACACTCCAGGTGAAACTGATGTAGATGGCCCCTTGCCACACATTGAGAAACTCTGCTTTTACTGACCGAAAGTCAGGATACTTGGAAGGGGATACGTGTTTGGAGAGATGTACTTCTCTATCCTCCCTACTAGTCTGAAAGCTTCTGGAAGGCAGGAGACATCATTATCTCTCTGTCCCTTCCCCCCACCTCACACCTAACACAGTACCCTGCTCACAGTAACCCAGAAGGGTTTACTAAGTCAATTGAAAGTAATTTCATATGGTATAGAAACTGAAGCATTCAAGTCAGGGAGAGAAAGGGGGAGGGGGATCCAGGCAAAAGGAAAATAGATTCCACTCACCATGTAGTGATTCCAAGAGACTCTGTCTGTTAGGTACAGCTGTCCTGGACCAGTCCCAGCACCCAGTGTTGTTTCTGTAAGCCCCATTCACAGTATGACCCTGGATAGCACAGTCACGAGGGAACTCTGGGAGTCCACACTAGCTTCACTTTCAGACTTCCCCCAGCCTTGAACCCAAAGCAAACCTATAGGCCAGGGACAGAAGGACAAAGGGGCAAAAAATGTCCAAGGAGAAGCTGAATTTGGACTCTTCTTGTTACGGAGTCATTCAACCAATTAAGCTTAGCTCTTTTAGGGCAACTGCAATAAACATTTTCAGAGTGGTTTTTGCAAACTAATTAATGTTTACAGATAGCCATACAAAGCTACTGTTGATTGACTCACTATATGGGCTAGGTGCTTTCTATGAATTATGCAATTAAATTCACAGGAATTCATTTAACTAAAATTTGTTGATCATCTACTATGCACTGGGTAATTAAATAAAAGCGAAAATGCTATTCTTATCAATATAAATAGCTATATCTCCTACATGAGTGTATAGGAAGAAATGTCCTAGAAAGACTAAAAGGCTGACATGTAGAACTCATTGGTGTGGTATTGGACACACAGCAAGCACTTAAAATATAAGCCAGCAGGGCTCGGTGGCTCAGCCTGTAATTCCGCGCCTTGGGAGGCTGAGGTGAGTAGATTGCCTGAGCCCACGGGTTTGAGACCCGCCTGGGCAACTTGGCGAGACCTCATCTCTACAATAAATAAAAAATCAGCCGGGCGTAGTAGAGCATGCCTGTAATTCCGGCTACTCAGAAGGCTGAGGTGGAAGGATCGCCGGAGCCCAGCAGGTAGAGGCTGTGGTGGCCGGGAGCGGCCACTGCACTCCAGTCTGGGTGACAGAGAGAGACTCCAACTCAAAAAAAACCCCCAAAAAACATAAGCCATCATTATTGTCATTGTTCGCTGTTGTCAGAGTATACACACTGCTATTCGCAGTGGTTCTTTCTGGGATCATTCTGGGTGAATGCTTCTTCATTTTTCTTATCTTATTTACGGAATTTTCTATGATAACTATGTGATATTGTTGTCATAAAAAAAAATAAAAGCCATACACTTTACAAGTTAGTTAGACGTTTCCCCTCCACAGCCACAAATGAAAACCACTGTCTTGGACAGCACCACCTAGTGGCTTCGGGGTAGAGTGCGATGGCAGAAGATCTGTGATCCCCCCATCCACCTCCTTGAGACACAGTCTCAGAGACACGACTTCATATCAACTTCCATAGGAGGTGTGGTTATATGTTCCAAAATTCACAGTATCCTACATTCATGCCTGACCGATGGCTGGCAGGTTTAATTTCCGTGCCCTTACTGGTCTTTAGCACTCTATTTTTTTCATGATGGAATGATTTTATTTCTTATGGGACTTTTGTTTCAATGCTTTTTCCTTAGAGAAATGCAACTTAGGAGCCAATGACACCCCTAACACACTAAACACACGTGATTCAACTCTTCTAATGTTTCAGAAGTATTCTTATAGCTAGAGGTATAAAAATCACTGGGCAAAGATAAGTTTAATAGTACAAAAGGCATTTATTGAGGAACAACCAAGTGCCAGGCATCATGCAAGATGCTGCAATGAAAAGCTAAATAAAACATGCTCCTTGTCCTCAACGAGCTTTTGTGGGAGACTGGTGTTTAATACGATACACTGTCACACCGCAACTCATGAGTGCACTAATTCATTCATTCCCCAAGTATTTATCAAGCACATACTGTGTAACAGGCACTGTTCTAGGCACTGGGGATAAAATGAATGAAATAAAGTCCCAGTCTCTAGAGGTTAGCATCTAACAGGGAAAAGATAACAAATGAATGCAAGCTATGGTTATGATGGTACGTGCTGTAGAAACAAGAACGCAGGTTAAAGGGAACAGAGAGTATGACGATTGTTGTTGAGACATTCTCGGATAGTCAAGGAAAGCCTCTCTGGTCAGGGGATATTTAAAAAGAGACCTTGAGGTGGTAAGGGAGCAAGCCAGGCAGATACTGGGGGCAACAGGTTTTTATGCAAAGCACTAAGGTGGGAGTGTGCTCTGCATGTTGGCAGGACCATGTAGCTAAGCAGAGTGAGCTGGAGGACAGTAGGTGGTGATGAATTTGGACCAGAGTCCGTAGGATCTTGTTGGCCATGGTAATGACCTTTGATCTGATTCAAGAGTTAATGGGAAGCCACTGGCAGGTTCCAGGCAGAGGAGCGATGTGCTCTGACTTACATTTGAAAATGGTGGTTTAGCTGCTCAGTAGATATTAGCAGGGACCAAGAAACCATTCAGTAATCAGGCAAATGAATGTGAAACCGCTGAATGGACGGATAAGATGGAAAGGTCGGATAGAGGAGCAGGTGTTGAATTGCACCTGGAATGACAAGGAATGGCTCTTCATGAGGGGGTGCGCGAAACCTAAACAGGGAGTTGCTTTTTACTTTCCAGTTTGCAAGGATAGAAGTGTCCTATCAAGTGTTCTTGTTTCCCCAAGCAAGGTATGTTCTCCCTTCAGGAGACATGATACCGATGTCTCTCTTTTGTGACGTTTGTAGTTTAATCAATGCCCAAATCCATTCATTCATTAGAGGTTGCCGCATGGTAGTATTCTCATTCTATCTTTCCATCTTTATCAGCTGGAATGTGTTCACAAAAAGACACTTTCCTTCATCTCTTATTTGGTTCCCCCCATTGTGTAACCAAATAAAACAATCACATAGAAAAGGCAAGATAAAGGCTTGGTTCTTCCTTTTCAGTTTTCAGATAGTGAGTTGGCTCGCTGGCATCTTTCCATGGTGACTGATTGCTTGCTTTCTCCTCTTTCTTTTCCCGCTGCTTCTCTCTCTCCCTTCTCCTCCCTCTTTTTCTGTCTCTTTTTTAGTCTCATTATGAACTTATAATTTTAATCCCATGTCTTATGGATGTTAATCCATTGCAGTTATTATCTTTATGGATGCTTAAGTTGCCCCATGTTCAGCCAGGAGCCCCTTCAGACTGGCTCCTGAGTCTTTTTCACCGAACCCTAATAGCTTTTGATCGCCCCCCGGGAGAAGTTGTGACAAACTCAACTTGTGCATTTCCTGTGCCTAACTGGAGTCAGTCATGTCTTCAAGTAGGTAATATTTCAGCAACACAATGTGAATATAGGGTTGTTTCTGTGTGGGTCATTGTTTCTAGGACTTTTCACTGGACAGAACTGAAACTTTTTGAAATAAAGTTATGATTTCCTATCGAAACTTCCAATTTAAAGATGAGATTGCTACTCCTTTCTCCCACACTAATAAGTAGTTCCAGTTTTCAACAACTCCAGAAATGATAGAATGACAGTAACCCATAATTACTAATTTGCTTTATTTCCCCCAAATACACACAACAATCTCATAATAACGATCCCAACTGTACCACCACCAACATGATCACTGTAAGTTGTTTTTCCTTTTTTGAGGTTCTTTTTGCCCTAAGGATGTCTTGCCCAAGCAACACACAAGCAAGTTTCTGAGATTTATTTGGGATTGTTCATGGTGCAGGACTTTACAGTTTGGAAATGGAAGCACACAGTTAAGAAGTGGTGACAAGGCAGGAAGTGTTACAAAAGAAGGTCAGGGTCAAAGTAAGGTTCAGCCTCCCAGAGACTCAACTTGTCCTCCCTGGGGAAGTGACGCTTAAGCTGAAACCTGAAGTCTGAGCTGGAATTGCCTCCGGAGAGATGAGGTGGAGGTGAGCAGGGAGTTCCCTGGGCTTCGACTTCTAAAATGCTCTGCACGCAAACTGCCCCCAAACTCTAGCTTTTTAGAATTTCCTTTTTAAATTATGTTCTCCAGGAATCAAAAGGTTATCTGCTAAGCCAGGCCTGGGCTTCTATTTGGGAGTGGACTGAAGCAAGAAGTCACACAGAAAGTAGCCATTGGCTGGGTGTGGTGGCTCACGCCTATAATCCCAGTACTTTGGGAGGCCGAGGTGAGAGGATTGCCTGAGCCCGTGGGTTTGACAAGCCTGGGCAATTTGGCGAGACCTCATCTCTACAATAAATCAAAAAATTAACCGGGTGTGGTGGCGCACTACTGTAGTTCCACCTACTTGGAAAGCTGAGGTGGAAGGGTCACCTGAGCCCAGCAGGTCGAGGTTGCGGTGGCTGTGAGCGTGCCACTGCACTCCAGCCTGGGCGACAGAGTGAGACTCCAACTCAAAAAAAAAGAAAGTAGTCATTGCACAAAACCAATGACATGCCTGCAATGTAACACCAAATCATACTGTTTCACTCCAGCACCCGTTTTATATATCAATCTTAGCTTCTGTTTTCTAAAATGAGGCCTCAAAGTATCAGGACTTGCCCCTGTTTAGAGTGTTGAAGAAGAAAGAAAGCTTCAGGAGGTGGGGGGCATGCCCAGGAAGGAGTACATGGAGGGTCTGAAGTTGCAGAAGAAACATAATAACACGGTGGGGGGGAGGTGAGTCTATTCTGTGGGTAGCGCTGTTCTAGATGCTTAAAATACAAGGGGGATCAAAAACATGGAATTCACTAAAAATTGTGTGTTTATTCCTCCATGTTTAAACTTCAGTCACCTTCAAGGTACTCTCTGTTGGATGCAATACACCTATCAAGATGCTTTTTCCACTGCTCAAAACAGTCTTTGAACTTGTCCATTTTGATGCCTTTTAGTGCTTCTGCCGTTTTTTGTTTCACCTCTTCCACACTGGCAAAATATTTCCCTTTGAGGGCTTTTTTCATCCAAGGAAACAAGACAAAAAGTCATTCAGGGTGAGATTGGGTGGTGAATAGGGAGGGTGGGACATGAGAGTCATGCTGCTTTTGGTCAAAAACTGCTGAACACTCAGCGCTCATAAATCATCCATTATGAAAGGGGCAAGTGCATTGAAAGAATCTCCCAAAAAAAAGATCACCGAAGCCAAATACACCGTACATAGCTGGTACACTGAGGCTGATGGGTTCCTAGAACACTTACCTAGCAGGAAAGCCAGTACAACAAAGGGGCCTGCCCCCCCCCCCATACATCTCCCTCATACATCTAATTTAATCCTAAAAACAACTCTGTAAGTTAGGTGATGTTACCCCATTTTAGAGCTAAGGAATCTGTGAGCCAGAGAAGGCATGAGGCAGAGTTCAAAGTTATAGAACTACTAAGTGGGAGGACCAAGGTTCAAATTCAGATCTGCTGATCCCCAAACCAACATGCTACCCAGGACCTTACTGGACTTCATTAGTTTATTGTCTAGAGACACAGCTTATTTGAATGTATATGCGGTGGTTAATAAAATAAATCCTGTTAGCCTAGATTTCCATCTCATGTGTAAGAGGTATCCATCACGAGAACTAACATTGGGTCAATCCAGTTAGTTCTCATTCTTCCCATTTTACAGAGGAGGAAACTGAGATTCACAAAGAAGTTAACTTGCCCAGCTAGTTAAGTGGCAGAACAGGGTTCAGACCCAAGGCTTATGACTCCAAATCCCAAGCTGCCCCCACCCTTGGTCATTCCTGACTTTGTTTAGTAGACATCAGAATGAAGGCAGAAGTGGAAGATGACAAGAAGAGTCAACAGGAAAAAAGCTTAAAACTACACCCTCTCCCCCAAATTATGATGCCTCTTATTAGCAAAATGGTACTGCTTGGTTGAGAAACTGAAAAACATAAAAATAAGAAAACTTTACTTTAAAACCCTTCACTTAAAAAGGCTTTTATATGAAAAGCTTGCAAACTCAGTACATTTAAAATCATAGCAAAAAAACAACAACAAAAAAGAAAAAATTCTATCTTCTTATTTTTTCTGTAAATCTTGAAACTTCTAAGAAATAAAGTCCACTTCTAAGGAGAGAGAAAAGGACATGATCTTTCATTGCTTAAATTATTCCTTTTCCTTTTTCTTTCATAAATAATTGTACCAAAAAAGGATTAAAATTGATGTGCTCTTGATTAATTCATGTTTAACCACTTTTTCCCATACTGAGTAGCCCACTCTAGGTTTTGGGAACCCGAGACCTTGGCTTTACTTCTTCCTAGCTTGTAAACTCAGTGGTATCCACCTTCATAAGGGTGTGAGGATGAAATGATGGACATCTGTAGGCCAAGCACTTAGCCCAGTGCTTCATACATAGTACGTGCTCAGTAAATGGCAGCTGTTCTTCTTTGCTGTGCCACACTACCTCTCCCTGTGGTTATGGGGTAGAGGTTGGAATTTGGAAGTGGGGAAATTAAAAAACATACAAAAAACCCCCAAAACCCGAATCTGCAATCATAGTTCCTCTTTTTCTCAAATAACAGAAATCACTAATTCAACTCTCTAATTCCTATTA
>CAUYQG010061884.1:0-37500 GCA_963574415.1 Tarsius wallacei | reverse complement strand
CATTGTGTTCAAGTGTGTACCTGCCCTGGTGTGCAGACTGTTAAAAGAAAAAGGAAGGGGTAGGTGAGAGGGGAGGCCTCAGAGATCAGACTCTTATTATTTCTGGGTCTGTGTGTTCAAATATTCACGTGTAAATAATGAGGGTGACATACTGTCTTCTGCTCACACCTATTAGGGGTCTTTTTGGTTTTTGTTTGTTTTTAGCATTTAGGTCAAACACGAATGGTCCATTCCAGAAAATTAAGGCAAGAAAAGGAAACGGCTACAAATTTTAATTCATTGGGTTGGTCTGAGACATTTTTCCTGTTTGATTTTTAACCATGTGCCCCCTTTTGTCTTGAATTTTGTGTTATAGCCTCCAACATGCTAAGCATTCAAGAATACATGAAACTGTTGAAAGAACACATTAAATTGAGAGACCCATGATGCAGGGCTCGTATCATCATGAGATGAATATCTCATCGATTTTGAAGCTAGAAGCTCCAGACTCAAGCCCAGGCCTGAACATGACCACTTCTTAGCATTGTAACCTTGGGCAAGTCACTCAACTTCTCTGAGTCTCACTGCCCTCCCCTGTGATATCTACATATATCCATCTCTCAAGGTCTCTGTGAAGATTAAATGAGAGAAGTCATTCCCAAAACATTAGCTACTAGGATTCTTCACAATGCTGGTGGTGCAAGGCCTTGAAAAGCTATGTAATGGCACTTGGTATCGTGAACAAATGTGAGGAATTGTTAGAATCATAGAAAATGAAACATCGTAATCCCAGCACTTTGGGAGGCCAAGGTGAAGGGATTGCCTGAGTCCATGGGTTCGAGAACAGCCTGGGCAACTTGGTGATACCTCATCTCTACAATCAATCAAAAACTAGTCGGGCATGGTAGTACGTGCCTGTAGTTCCGGCTACTTGAAAGGCTGAGGCTGAAGGATCGCTGGAGGCCAGCAGGTCGACGCTGGGGTGGCCGTGAGCATGCCACTGCATTCCATCCAGCCTGGGCAATGGAGTGAGACTCCAACTCAAAAAAAAACTAAAAATAAAACATCATATTCTTCCATGTTATCCAAATAGTGTTGCCAAGCAGTATAATAGCAGCTAAAATATATTGAAGTATCATTATATTCCAGCCAATGTATTAAGCTTTTCACATCATTATTTATTCTACTCTGCAACTCTCTGAGGTAGACGCTGTTAGTGTCCCCCTTGGGTAGATAAGGAAATGGAGGTTTTCAAGAGGTTGGGTAACTCTCCAAAGAACTTGTAAGCACCAGAAGCCACATTAGAACTCAGGCCTATTTGACTCAATATAGCCAGACTTGGGCCAAATCCTTGTCTCCCTCACTCCTTTTCAATACTTTAAAACACCATGTTTAAATGTTTTTTGAGCCACTGCACTCCAGTCTGGGTGACAGAGTGAGACTCCAACTCAAAAAAACCCCAAAAATAAAAATAATAAATAAATAAATGTTTTTGGATAGGATTTGGTGGAATCTTTTTCTTGGTCCCTGTGTTTCTTCTTGATTAAGTTTTAAGCAAGACCTGAGCCTCCATGATGATACTACAGAAACATCGGCATAAGATGTTTCTTTGTTCCCGGGGCTTTCCTTTGCTACATGACCAGCCTCACTACATCTAGTGGGTAAGTAGGGACCAGTGTTCCCTTTAACAGATAGGGAATGGTGGCACAGACCAGGGGCAGGACTCGCTCAAGGTCCCACTGCTTGTTAGTGAAGATATCAGGACCAGAGAGACCCTTGGGATCTCTCGACACCCAAGTCAGGTTATGTCCACGTTTCCTTTTAAGGGGGGTGAGGGATGCTGAAAGCCTGGACACGTTCAGCTGAATCCTGTACATAAAACACATTTTTAAAAAAAGATAGCTCGTACTTATTGAGCATGAACTATTTCTAGGGATTTTAGGGAGTTTTCATATGTTTTAACTTATATAGTAATTTATTTAAATGATAAATAACAAATAAAACAGTATGTTATTCATACATGCCTAGCACATAGTAAATGCACGATATATGTGTTCGGTGAAGGGAAAGACTCAGGTTCTTTGTGGGGGGAAGAACACGGCTATTTTCTAAATCTGTGTGAAGGCCTTAAATGAGATGCAGGTGGAAGAAAACATCTACTTTGTGTTAACCTAGACTGGCACTGGTTTGCTAACCTTAAAGTAACTTCCTCTGAGAAAAATGAGCAGCAGGGAAGAACACATAACATACAAGTTTGGGATGGTGACTCCTAGCAAAAATGCTGCCCTCACTCCCTTCTTCCACCCTTTCACCATGGCAGGCATTGCTAATAGATCATGGCACTATTTCCTGCTGATCCTGGACAGAGCCTCAAGAGTCCTCAAACACCTTGCTCCAGGCAACCACCACTAATCCATCAGAATTGACACTCATGCTGAAATCTATTTGTCATCCCTGATAGACTTAAAGGCTTTTTCTCTGTGGCCTAAGGGGGTCTCAGAACCAGTTCAAGCTGTTTATACATCTCTTTGACTGTCGAGAGGAGGGTGCAATCTATAAAGCTGTTCTTTGGGACCATTCTGATTTGTTTTAAACTTTATCGAGGGAGTGCTGGCCTTAATTATAGAATCTCTGAATGGGTTCCTATGTGAGGCTGTGAAATATTTTAGATACTTTTATAAATATGCTAGATTCCTCTCGGTCCGGAATCATTGGGCATAGACCTGCCTATGAAAAGGATTGAAACAAAATATAATCTCTAGAGAGGATCTCCGGTCTTGTTATTGGATTTTCTATCCCACCAGGGCTAATAACGACATCTCTGAAACAAATGTATGTATTTTCAAAGTAACCTTTAGCTCAAAAAGTGGTAACAAAAATTGGGAAAACTCTTATCTACAATCAAGGGATGTCACTTGGATTTTAAAGTGTTTTCTAAAATATAGATGTGTAGTATATTAGACATTTTTTAAACAGAGTATATTTAGAACTAAATTATATAATCTTTGGTACGGTCCCACATGTTAAGCACTTAGAAAATACCACAATACAATCAACCTCTAGAACTGATCAGCTGATCAAAATTAAATCAAAACCTTATCTTTTCATTAATGCACATTCTAAAGGAAGACAGTTAAAAGGACAGTAAAATCATATGATAGTTAGACTTTGACACAGATTTCATACTGTGCCATTTTAAATAACAGCATTCATGATTCTGAAATTCATCAAAATTTCCTGAGCAGGTGTCTACTTAGAAAAGATGTTCTAATTAAAACGACTAACCCATATGAGAAGAGCTCTGCTCTAAAAGCTTGGCTTGAATTAGCAGCACATGAACGTAAGATGCCTCTCTACGAAGAGAAACTACAGCTCAGAGGTTCTTGTCCAAAGAGGGTCCTGAAGAGTTTAACCAACCCAAATAAATTAGCTCATGATGTCACTGTTGCTCCCTTCATGGAAAGGGCTGCCCTATGCAACACCAACACTGAAACCAAAGAAGAAAGATGTGCTCCAGTGGTAGACCCTGACCCTGTGGTAGAAGAAACAAATACTTAACAATGAGCTAGTTTTTTTTTTTTAATACCACACATATTCAATAGATTCCCTAAAGTATTCGTCATCTCTGCAAACCCCAAGAAAGAAAGAAAAAGAAAATCATACTTAAAACAGACATAAATTATGTCAAAAGTTTATGAGGCCAAATATGTATCAGTAATATTTACCATTTTTTGGAAGCTTATTCTGTGCCAGGTACTTTACACATATGAGTCCCCACAATAATCCTGTGAAGTCAATGCCCCATTTTGCAGAGGAAGAAACTGAGGCACAGGGAGGTTGCCTGACTTACCCGAAGTCAAGTGACAGTGTAGGGATTTGAACTCAAAATTCATGGTCATCATCATCATGCTCTACTCTTTGTCTCCTCTTAATATGCTTATAGATTTTTATTTTGCTGTGTTTTGGAAAGAAGGAGAAAGGGAACCATGCTCTGTTCTTCTGACTTTAAGCTGAGATGAGAGAAAATTTTTCATCAGTCTTTTTCAGACTAACAACCGTATAACTCTGGATTTTACAGTTTTAAAGCAAAGACGAAACTAGGCCATCCACATGTCATTTTGGAGACTGGATAAACAGAACCTCGTTTAAATAGAATGAATCTATTCTACTGTTTTAATGTCTGAAGTGGGGCACGCTAGCAATGCAGGTGATAAAGAGCCTTACATAATTATTTTGAGGTTAACTGGAACAAAAATGTACAGTCCTATTGTAGGAAGAGACACAAAAATACAAATGATGCCAAAGGTCTAGCCGATCAAGAGCAAGGATCTGACTGTCCTGCCGCCCTTCCTTGTAAGACTTAGGATCCACATTCTCCCTAGATGCCTTCATGTCACATTGTTGTCTAACTTATACCTGCTTGAAGTTTTCCTTTTGTCTGAAACCGGTGCATTGACATTTCACTGAATATGTGCTGTGAGTTTCCATAATGACAATTCGGTGTGCATGCATTTGCACACACACATACACACACACATACACCAGAGGGGGGTGAACCTCTACCATGAGAAGGCCTGTTTATGCGGTTGGTTTACATATTATTAAACCACCCATCTGATCTCTAACGGCAGCCCTGCTGACACTGTCTGACCCGGTTTGACAATCTGGATAGAAATGGTAGGGTTGGCTGTTCAATGGCTGTGACTTTTAACGGCACTGCTTTTGGGCCTCGAATCAATTCTCTCTGTTTACAGACCATTTCACAGCCCTTTACCTGCAACATCACTTGTGTCAGTCCCATAAATACTTTGGTGTATATAATGCTTGAATTAGCATAATGGTTTAGGCTCTAAGCTCTTAGCCCAAAGAAGGACACATCTACAAGTTCTCTTCACTTAAGCAATTAAGAGCTATTATGCTGCTTCAGTGGAAAATATCATCAAGGTTAAAGACAATCCCAAACAGCCCTCTCACCTTTTTATTCTAAGTCTAATAAATGAGGCATAGAAATGGAAATGTTAGTAAACAGTCCTACCTGCAAGCTCTTTTTGGACTCTGCTTAATCACCAGACACTTGCAACGGATTCAGAAATATGTATATTGAATTGTTCATTTCGTGTAAGAAAGCAGAGTTTCCTGATTTAATTTCATAGTCACAGTGAGCACTGATTTATTTTTGCCCGATTTTTAAAATTTTAGCAAAATTACATAAAAAATATTTCTATGCTCTTAGTATTCAATATGACAAAAATTACATTTTTTAAAGTTGATGTTGCTATGACTTTTAAATTAAGGGATATTCCCAAGGTCTTTCCACATTGTTTTCTTTTCAGATTTTTTTAAAAACCTAGCTTCCTTGTAATATAATTTACATATAATGAAATTCAATTTTAAGTGCAAAGTTTGATGAGTTTTGGCAAACGTAGGTAGATGTGTAATTACATCAAGATATGGAGTATGGGCCAGGCGCGGTGGCTCAAGCCTGTAATCCCAGCACTTTGGGAGACTGAGGAGAGGGGATTGCCTGAGCCCACAGGTTCGAGAACACCCTGGGCAAATTGGTGAGACCTCATCTCTACAATAAATTCAAAAATTAGCCAGGCATGGTAGCATGTGCCTGTAGTTTTGGGCTATTTGGAAGGCTGAGGCAGAAGGATGGCTGGAGACCCAGCAGGTCAATGCTGGGGTGGCCGTGAGTGTGCCACTGCACTCCAGCCTGGGCAACAGTGTGAGACGCCAACTCAAAAAAAAAAAAAGATATGTGATATTTTCATAACCTAAAAGCATTCTCATGTCCCTTTGCAGTGAATGCCCTACCCCCACTCCTGCTAACCAATGATCTGATTTAGTCACTGATTTTGCCCTTTCTAGAATTTCATATAAATGGAATCAGACGGCATCTAATCTTTTTGCATTGGTTTCCCATATGTCTTTATACCTTTTCCTCTATGTGTTAGTAGTGAGAAGGTGGTAATGTTGCAGGAAGCAACTTGGGTAGAATCTTGGCTCCACCATTTCCAGCTCAGTGACATTGAGTAAGTCGTTTATCATCTCTGGGCTTTAGCTTCCTCTTCTGTAGAATGGAGATATTATCCTCATGGGTAGGGGGTATAAATAAATCTGTGTATATGTGCTTAGATAAGACCTCTAGAAAGTGCTCAGTCAATGTTAGTTCCTCAGCTTGGTCATATCTCTCCAGCTGTTTAACTTCTCACTACAAGTTAGCAGAGGGCTCACCAAGGGCTCACTACTGTGACTGAATCCAGTGACTGCAAAGAGGCACAAGGGAACTTCTTCCGTTTTGGAAATATTCTATATCTTGATTATAATGGTAATTGTACAACTGTGTACATTTGTCAAAACTCATCAAATTATACACTTAAAATGAAATGTTATTATACATTAATTATATTACAATAAAGCTGGATTTTTAAAAATATCTAAAAGTAACAAAGAAATATAGGAAGACCTTGGAAATATCCCTTGGTTTAAAAGTGACATGATGAGAGATGACCTTGACTCAGTGCTTCATCAACAGAGCATGCTGCTGTGGTCAAATAAAGGAGGTATTTAAAGCTTTCCGTAAGAACAGCTGATCTAATAGAGCCAGCAAAAGCCCTTCACACAGCAAATGTTATCTTCACAAATCATTGTCTTTGTGTTGACTTTTTAAGTTTAAGAAAGCAGTTGTGCAATGAGAGAGTCTAAGTAGTATGAGAGAAAAACCGTGTGTGAAAGGAGAGAGACAGAGAAAATGCAATTCATCGATATTGTACTGCCCATCTTGAACCAGTAGCTTCAGAATGTCATAAACAGCTTATCGGGTACAGAAAACATACAAGAGCTCAAAAACAGTTAACTGCCACATGTGGTGGTGTGCGCTTGTAATCCCAGCTATTCGGGAGGCTGAGGCAAGAGGATTGCTTGATCCTAGGAGTTTGGGGCTGCAGTGATCTATGATCATGCCTGTGAATAGCCACTGTACTCCAGCCTGGGCTATAGAGTGAGACCCCATCTGAAAAATAACAACAAAACTGTTCATTGAAGTATCACTTTCTGTGGGACATCCTCCCCGACTCCCTGCAATGTCTGCCTCTCCATTTTGAGTTAGGGGTCCCATCTCTGTGTTCTGATATGACTCTGTCCCCACCTCTACCACATTCATTATCGCACTGCATTTTAACTCGTAGCTTACATGTCTGTGCCCTTCACAAGACTGCACCATCCATCCTTGAGGATAAGAACTTCTTTTCTTGTGTCTTTATATGCCCAGCGCCCTGCAAAGCCCTTAGTGGGGGCTCAAGAAATGCCAGATGGATGAAGGAAATCTTCATCACACTGCCTGCATTCACAGGGAGCAATCATCCACTCCAGGCTGTCTTTTAACAGGGATTTGGGTCCAATGTGTATGAGGATCTCAAGGAATAGGGGAGCCATGAAACCGCAGGAAAAACAACCAAAGAGGAGACAATAAGAAATCTCGTGGGAGGAGAGGGAGTAGTTAAGAGAAGTGCCTGTTAGCCTTCACTCCCAGAATCCCTGGTTTGGGCGAATTGTGTACCTCAGGCGTTCTGAGTCCAGGCTCCAGAGCCAGAAGATCTGGGTTACATTCCAGCCTGGCCAAACTCTGCAACCTTGGACTAGTTACTAATACGTCCTGAGCTTCAGTACACCTGTGACTTCTCTTCTATGAAGTAGAGGAAACAATAACTATGCTCCCTTCCTCAGATTTCTGTGAGGATTAAATGAAATGGTATGTATAAAGTGCTCAGCAGAGGGTCTGGCACACTGTAAACACTTACAAAAACAGTTGATTGTCCAGTATGATTCTAACATGCCGCCTCTGAAGTCAACAGATTAGATTTCAATTTCAACTCATTCTAATTCAGTTCCCCATGCCCCGCCCCACAATTGTCCATGTGAACCTACACAGATTACTGACAACCTCAGACACCCAAAACACAAAATGAGAATAATGATGGTACGTCCTCATAGAGGTATTTTGAGAGTTAAATGAGATAGCATTTAGCATCGTGACTGTTGCATTGTAAGTGCTCCATAAAGCCTAGTCTGATAGGACCTAGTCCCACTCTTACCACTCTTCCCTTCAGCCAAGCATACGCCCCTACACAGATATGTGACATGCTCATTCCTTTGTTATTACTTTGCCTGTGCTACAGCCACTAGAGGGTTTTGAGGTCAAATGACCTGGGTTCCAATTCTGGCTTTGCCAATTTCCTATTTGTGTCTGTGTCCCTTAGCCTCCCTGAATCTGTGTTCATCTGTAACATGAAGATAATCATCCTCACTTCACTGGTTTGTGGTGAAGATTAAGTGTAGTAAGTTGCCTAATGTATAATAAGTGTTCCGTTAATATGTTTTAGTTTCCAATCCACCGTATCCTCCTAGTCAGGCAAATTTGCCTCCTCCTCTCTTCATATCTAGATAACGTGTACCCTTGAAGACACACCTAAGAGTCCCATCTCATTATGGAAGTTGTCTCTGATCAGACACTGATCCACCATGATCTTACAAACGTATTCTAGACTACTGTTCTTATTTTGCAGATTCTGTAAATTGGCTTCTCTCTAACTGGATCAATTAATCTTAACTGCTTCTGAACCAGGGACTCCTCTAATAATCTGATCTTTCTTTGACTCTCTTCAAAGATATGCACCTATACATGAAATCTGCCTTACCTGCATAATGAACATTTGTATACCTGACCCTGAATTGTACCCCACATCTTTAAAATAAAAAAATTTAACAAAAAGAAATCTGCCTATTCACAAAATAATTCAAGATGCTGGTATCCCTTAAAACTTCTGAAAGAGAAGCGGTGACTGTGTGATACTTTTTGTATCCATGGGGTCTGAGGGTGCAGAGAGTGTTAGCAAAGACCAGCTGATAGACTAACTAGCCTTCCTCATCAGAAGATAAGCAGTGGCACACCTCCACAGAACGGAGTAAGATGCCGACTATGACAGAGGGTGAGGAACTCTCTAGCAGTATCTCAATCTTTAATTTCTCAAGCACAGCAACTTGAAGCATCACATGGATTCCTAAGGCTGGGAAACAAACATTGGCACAATAAATAGAAATATGAAAATATTCCACTCTTGCACCATGGATGTGTTCAGTCCACAGAAGCCAAAAGAGCCCCCCTCTTCTCTTGTCTTCAGACCCAGATCCCTAACTTTTCCCTGCCCTTGGCAGCCTTCCTTTCCCTCTTAGGGTGCTAGTTGCTTGATTTGACTATTTTTTCACTTAGTAGCCCTTGGGTTTCAGATAAAACAGTTTACTTTTGTCTCTGCTCATGCGTAATTCTTTGCTTTTGGTTTTCCTGTTTGTCATCCCAGAGCTAGTAAGAGTAAAAGCCGCATATGGGATATAGGTAAAAAGAGTTCAGTGTGTATTCTAGCTGTGGCTTTGAGTAGCTGGCATTGCGACCTTGGGTGAAACCACCTGTCCACGGGGCCTTGGTTTGCTTCTTCATACAACCTGGCGATCTCTCCCAGTCTTAACTGGGAATGCTCTGAGACATTGCAATGATTCATGGTTGGAACTAAAGGATTTTCTAAAAGCTTCACTGTCATACACAATAAATGCATGTAAGATGGCTAGGGGGATGGGTTTTAACGGTTCAATTACCAGAGTAAACGAGAGTTGCCATATTTACCATGCCAAGTTTTCTAAACCATCCTACAAAAATACTTAACACTAAACAACAATGAATATAAGTTTTACTTCTTTCATGATTCAAAAGTTTGACAGACCTTGTATCCACTGTGCCCACTTTTCGTGCTTTCAAGTTGCGGTGTTTTGGAAAAATGGGAATGGTACGTCTAACCAAAGTGAAATATATGTCTTTAGATCATCTATTATACCTCTTCCTACAGCACCTGTACGACATTGCCAATAAAGAAAGTAAATGGCATATTAAAGGCCTTCCTTACTATGATGAGGATTCTGTCGGCAGAAAATTATCATCAAAACATCTTAATGTTCTGATATTTTAGTAACAATATCAGCCTACAACCAAAACTGGGCAGTATAGGAATAGCCAGTTTCTAATTTTATTCTGCCTACTTGGACTATGCTATGAGAAAAAAAGATGACAAATGGCCAGAGAGATTTTCTTGACATCATGCTTAACTGAAATTTCAAAATAAATCAGTTGGACTCATTTTTAAAGACCTACAACTAAATTATCATTGGGTCGTTTTGCTCTGCTCCTAAATGGGTTTCTGAGGGACTAGTGGTGAGATACAACGAGATCTGAAAACGGGCCGCAGTACGCAAACATTGCAGTTTGGTTTGATTTAGTCTAACTCTTGTGTAATAACTTTCTTTGAAGTGTGGGTTGAGGAGCAGGTTAGAAGCCCGAGGCCACAAGCTCATCTTGTTCTTGTTACAACTCGGATGCCCTGCAGTCCCTGTACTATATATCAGAGGCTTGGCACTGGAGTCCCTGGGCTGATCAAGAGTGGAGCCCTCATTCCCTGCACAGCAGAGCTACAGAGAGACAAACAACAACACGGTTGTATTTCCTGGGGAAATCCTATTCGATAAAAAGAAACAGGTGGGTCTTTGAGGAGCCTGGGAGCCAGAGGAAGCCTGACAT
Source organism: Tarsius wallacei (assembly GCA_963574415.1). NCBI lineage: Eukaryota > Metazoa > Chordata > Mammalia > Primates > Tarsiidae > Tarsius > Tarsius wallacei. Next base: position 26,897 of record CAUYQG010061884.1, on the reverse strand, counting down.
TCCTCTCAAAGAAAAGAGAAAAGGTTAAAAAATAATTTGTCTTATAGAAAGGCTGACGGTGTCCCTGACCTAGGGGGATGCAGGGCACGTCTCCTGAGGACTGGCTGGCCCCTCTCTGTCTCCAGTTTTGGAACTGCTGCTTCTATGCAGATCTCCTGACCCAAGCAAATCTCAAGTGATGGATAAGCAAGTCCCCTGCTTCTCTCTGGTCTGATATTTCATTGGCAAAATGAAGGGGTTGGACCAAGTGATCTCTCAGGCCCTATCCTACTCTAAAATTGGGTGATTCCAACCCCGTGACAGTCTTGTAGCCCCCAAGAGACTAACCTTCTTCCTCCCATGGGTCACATATTTTCCAGCAGCCTGCGTCAGACCCTTAGAGCTAAGTTGGGTTGTGGATGATTCTAGTCAATAACAATACCTGCACAGTTCCGTAGAGTTTGCAAAATGATTTTACATACAGTGATGCATTTGATCCTTAAGAAAAAAAAGTATTATTCTCTCATTTTATAGAGGAGGGAAGCTAGGCTAAAGGAGGTTAAGTGAGAACTGTCAAGGTGAAGAGGGATTCTATAGTCAGATCTGAAGAGAAAAGAAAACAAACACGAGTCTCCCGGATGAACGAAGCACACACAGTAATTGAAAAGAGATGCAATGGGGATCACAGATGGGAGCAAAGAGCATTCTGGGAAACTGCCTCTGAATCTACGCACATCAGAGCCCCACTGAAAATTCTGTCTGTGTGAAGAGACGATAGTCCAAAAAGAAACCGTAAGGTTGGAATTGATTTTCATTCCCAGACAAAGACTCGTAGCCAAGGATAGGGGACAAAGGTTGTTCTTCAACTCCTCATGCTCTGAAAGGAGAGAACAGAGGAAGAGGGAGAATTCATCTTAAGGTAGTGGAAGGTCACCAGTTCAAGCCAGGGACACCGGGGGAGGGCTGGTGGGAAGTGACAACTCGGGTGTTATACTCCGCATTGAGCATCGACTATATGCCAAACCCCTCAAAGAGTTTATAACTGTTACTTACAACTTACATGGTCTTTTGTCCAAGCCTACGGAGAGTCGGGGAGCCTGTAAAATACTTAAAGGTGGGGTGAAATAAATAAGGTCTGTAACACTGGTGGATTTTTAAACACACACACACACAGAAGGTAAGGCCTTTCTCTGTGGCATATCATTCAATAACTACAATTCTTGGGGGTGGAGGCTTCCCCGCCTGAGTTTAGGGTCTGCTGGAGCAGAGGAAGCGCTTGGATGACCAGGTCAAATGAATGATGACAATATCAGCAATGACACGGGAGTGAGCAGAGACGTGCCAGCTCCAAAGATAGACCCATATTCATCTATCCATATCTGACTCGGGGCGGGAGTAACAGGAGGATGGTGGCAGCAACACCAGAGGTTGAGGGGCCATGGAGTGTAGAGCCACATCAGCTTATGTGGCAGAAAGAACCATCAGTTAAACTTCCTGAGCAACTCTAGGATGAGGACAATTTAAGACAAAGAAGGAGTACGCACAGATGAAGGTTAAGGAGAGATGCAATTAGAGGTAGCCATCAAGAAAAGCTTATTGGCCGGGCACAGTGGTTCGGCCTATAATCCCAGCACTTTGGGAGGCCGAGAGAAGTGGGTTACCTGAGCCTGTGGGTTCCAGACCAGCTGAGCATTGACTTCTGTGGTCAGACCACATGTGCAAAATTGTAATAGATTATTGGGGTTGCCTCTTAAGAGGAACACTGATATGTCATGCTTGTCCAAGAATCATGACCAAGATGGTAAGGAGTCCAGAAACTATGTCTTTCCAAGGGCAGCAAAAACCCAAAAGTCATCTCTAGTTCCCAAGAAAGACCTCTTGAAAAAGAATCACACTTGTATGGCCTGAGCCCATACAAATAGGAAATCCCATGACATAGCCAGAACAAAAGAGAGAAGGCCAATTTTGGCTCATTGTAAAGTAGAACTTTCTGATAGAACTGTCCAAAGGCAGAAGGGGCTACATTCAGGAGTGGTAAATCCTCTATCACTGAAAGTGCATTCAAGCAGACTGGATGGTCTTCTGTTCAACATACTACAGAAATGATTCCTTTATTAGGGGAAAGCTCAAACTAAATGACTTCTGAGACTTTCTCAAGCTTTTAGAGACAAGATCAGGGCTCTTTTCCCTGAAAACCAAACATTCAGTTCTGGAGGTGGGCTGTAGCGCTCCACCATAGCTTCTGTTCTTAGAATGTCCCATCTCAGCCAATGATGAAACTATGACTTGCTTAGAATCTGGGGAGAGGAAGTGTATGTTTATGAAGCAAACAGGTTTTGTCTTCCTCGTGCTCCCAAATATAATCAATTAAATTGATGTTCCCTAAGTTTCTTTGTCTCAAAAGCCCTTTTGTCTTCTCCATCTCCAATATCCCTGCCTGAGTTCAGGCCAACTCCATCATCTGACTCAGGGACTCTTTCAACAGTCTCCCAAGTGGACTCCATCCCCTCACTCTTTGAGACTCAAGGCTAAGAACAAAGACTTAAAATGGAAGAAAAAAATTTTAATCCATAAATTCCTACCACTATTTTTCCTCTTTGTCTTGAAAAGCTTTGCTAGGAAGTTGGCCCTGAAGAACCAGGGGCTCTAGTCTTGGTCATCCAAAAAGGAAACTCTCAAGTCAGGAACTATACCACTCAACTTACTCATCAAACATTTACTGAGGGTAACCATGTACAAAGTACATAGTGCAGCACTGGGGTAATCCCAGGGATATTTTGAGGATGTAGTAAAATAATAAAAAAGTTTTACCACACAGAATTATAGGGTTATTAATATGTATAAGGAGCCTCCTTACTTGGAGTTATCCTATAGGTATACCATGTTCATTGACAACTTTATCACTGGAATAATAGTTTACATTTATTGAGTGTTCATTGTGTGCTAGGAACTACTCTGACCACTTTCTTCATTCATTCAACAAATATGTAGTGACATCCAACACGTTATAGGCACTGTTCTAGGTACTAGAATTCAATTACAAACACACACAAAAACCCTGTTTTCTAGGAGTTTGCATTTTGCAAGGGAAAACACAATAAGTTGGCAAACAAAACACAGATATCCAGATGGTGAGGAGTGCTATGGAGAAATGTAAAGCAGAGAATGAAGACAGTGCTAGGGGATGAGGCAAGTGCTGACAATTTGTACTGCAAATCCACTGCTGATAGAATTGACACAAGGAGTGAGAAGGTGAGAAGTAAGTCAAGGATCACTCTAAGGTTTCTGACCTGAGCAGCTGAATAGATAGAATTGCCATTTATTGAGATAGAAAATTGCTGTGGAAGAGACAGCTATTTTGAGGTGGGCAGAGGAGAGATCAGGAGTTTAGTTTTGATTGTGTTGAATCTGAGATGCCTGCCCAGTGTCCACCTGGAGATGGAAAACAGTTAGTTAAGGGGGAGAGATCCCAACTGGAGTTATAAGTTTAGAAGCAGCCACCATACAAATGACAGTTAAAGTCGTGAACCTGGAGGAACTAAACAAGGAGTATAAATACAGAAGAGACAAGAAAAAATGAAGGACTAAGCTTGAGGGCAATTCAACACTTACAGATTGGAGAGAGGTGGAGTGAAAGAGGAGAAAAACCAGAGCAGCAGGACATCTTGCAGGCCAAGTGAAGGAAGAAGGAGTGAGAAACTTGTTGAAGAGAGCTGATGGGGCAAATAAAAACTAGGACTTGATCATTCCATATAACAACATGGACACAAGAGAATGAAGTAGGCTGACACCAACGGTATTGGCTCCTTTAAGACTCCCAGTAACTCTACATGGTAGGGTTACCGTTATTCCCCAGAGAACGAGACTGAGGCACAGGAAGAGTAACTAACTTGCACGAGGTCACGCAGTAAGAGAGTGGCGGCAGAGTCGCTATTTGAACCCAGGAAGTGTAGATCGATCTGGAGCATACCCTGCCTGGGAAAATAGGAAAATCAGGAGAGAGACCTTTTATAGGAAGTTGATTCCATGGCAGAGAAGACCCTAGAATGTTGCTTTGAACCTGTGATTATGCTAGGGCTCTATTTCTGTTCCTGCTCCTTGACAAAAGGCATTGGTTACATCACAACAATTGACACCAGGGGTGCAAATGCATTCCTTGGCATGAACCAGTCAGGCTTACAGAAAACTCTGTCATGTGAACATGGGATACATTTTTTTTTTTTAAATACAAGACTTCTTCCTATTCACGGGTCACACCACTTTGGTACTCTTCAATGCTCCTACCATTCCAGGTCATAGCCAAGGCTTGCCTCAATGTCACCATCTGTGATAAATGATGACTAGCAACAGACAGGAGGTAGTCACAGAAATGCTAGATAGAGATGCTAGGTAGTCACAGAAGAAAGAAGTGTTAGTGAAAGATTCTCTTAGGATCTGGTTATCTTATAATACCATCACCCCAAACGTTCAGAAATTATGTTTTAAACCCTCAAAATCAATCTTAATTCAACCTCAGGTTCTTCTCAACACCCCTGACCAAGTCAGGGTCAATTAAGGTCACACCCACATTCTCCTCTTCCTTCTCTACGTAGATGCCCCACACTGCCATTTTGCTCCCCCAAAATCACTCTTGCTGGGGAATTCGCCTCGCTGTCCCACAAGGCCAACAGTCTGATTGTCAGAAAACAAACAAAACTATCATTGCAAAATTTATGCACACTCAGTCTTTCCTTATTCCTTTTTAACCAGCATGCATAAGGGTGGGAGGGCACAAAAACCAAAACCAAAAAAAATCTATGATCCTAATGATGTAGCAACAACTTCATTTCTCCAGACAGATCCAAGGCTGGTTCTTATTACCTGGAAAGGACATTTGACAAACAAAAGAAGGACTCTAATCAGAAGATTACGAACCTAATATAAGACTAAGTTTCCCACTGATTGGTAGAAAGGCTTAGTATAGCTTATGCAACATTTCAGAATGTCTTATAAGCATTGTGTCCCTGGTTTTGATCATACATAAGCCCTTGACTACAACAAGCAAACACAGTGGATGGTTTTAAGTCTGCCCACGGCCGGCAGGTAATGAGAGGCATATAGCCATATCCACCACCGCAAAGGTTGATTCCCCCACACACCTCCCAAGCAGTACAAGGATAAAAATGTGGGCTTTTTTTTTTTTCCTGCACAGAGCATCTACATAATCCTATTACTATCCTAGGCACCTATTAAATGTGATTGAAACAACGCCCATTGGAAGTCTTAAAATCTTAACCACCAGTTTTACTTCTAAAATAAAGTAAACTGCCAAAAGTTCTGATAAAAGTGACAATTTATATTTTTAAGTAGTACAACTGGAATTTTCCTATAGCTGTAGACAAAGGAATTCTTACCCAGATAAGTAGAAGAGCACCAATAAATTTAAGGTAGCTTATGCAAGTTAGGCACTAATGAATGTCATCTTCTGTTTTGTCATGAAAAAAGATCTTTCTGCTGCTAAAGGAGACTGATTTAGATTATGAATAGCTGTAGTGATTTGCAAAAATGGCTCCAGAGAGATAGAATGAGACTCCATATACTCATGGCACTTGAGGTTTCTGCCCTTTTTGTTGAAAATTAATTTGTCCTGTGGGTTATTGGATTCCAGCTCAGCCAATGTATATTGCTCAGTCATCACAAATTTACTTAAAATTTAGTGTAGCTGAAGTTCATTCAACAAGACAAAAGTCTACAGTTGAAAGCTTCTAAAAATCTTTTTTAAAAACTGGCTAACAGTGTAATTGAAAGTGCTGGCATCTAAGTAGATTCACATAATGTTTTGCAGGTATCAATATATACTATATTACTATGTTAGAAATAGATTTTTCACTTATTTTCCATGAAAAAGCAGAGAGGGAGAATTTATAATCCTTTGGTAAGAGGACATTTGGGTTGACGATTCCACATTCTGAAAACATATATATCCCACATTCAGATTAGATTCTTTAATACATACCGCATATTTCATTCATTCACATATTTTGTAATTTCAAAACGAATGTTTTAAAAGCAAATAGATCGTACAACCCCTGATGCTTCCAAATCCTAAATACATCGTACTTGAAAAAAATTAAAAGTACTCCCATCATCTCCCTGTTTCACCAACTCCCACCGCAGGCAACTCCTGCCTACATAGGATGCTTCAGTGTGGAGGCCAGAGCCGAAAGGGTCACACTTCAGACAGAGCATCAGGGTACATATCACCTGCCTTTTTTTTTTGGAAGGTAAGAAAGTGGAATTTATTGAGAAGACAGAAAAGCTCCCACAGCAGGAGGGGACCCGAAGACATTGCCCATCATCCACTTTTTGACAAAAGGAACACTAGTTTAGTGGCCATGCTCCTTTATCCAACAATAAAGAGAAGGGAATATTTTTCAAAAGAGGCTATAGCATTAAAAAAGAACAGACAGCTACTTTGTGGGAAACAGAGGAGTTTTTAATTAATCCTTCCCTGAAAGAGATTCTCCTTAATGTAATCTACCTTTCTCATTTTTACACATTTAAATATGTATATTTAATACATTAAACACACTTAAATATGTGTTTGATAGTCTTTTTTTCCTTTTGAAAATCTAGATGAATTTTATTTATAGTTAAAGTCACACCAGAGACCTCAACTGTGATGAAGTCCATTGGGGGTGGTTCCTAATTAAATGAACTGTACAAAGGAGACAACAAACACTGTTTGTTCATTTCATTTACAGATTAAAGATTACTATATAATAAGACTGTTTCCTGTTTGAAATATTATAATACAAGTAATTAAGAGCTAAATCTCAACGGTAAAATCATTAGTATGTGCCATTTAATTAAGAAAAGAAGGCAAACACTATTTAGAGCAAGCTACACTGTAGTTTTGGACTTTTTTTTTTGGACATCACTTTTGTTTTATTCCTTGAGCCTAGACTACAACTGAACTACCACAATTAATAAAGTTCAAACTCTAAAGAGATCAGAGCTCTGCTCGAGGTACAATTGCACAAAATGAGATACAGAGTGCTAACCAAATCATGACACAATGGACTGGAAATTTTAGATTAATAAACCTCTTCCAGTGGAGAACTAAATAACTTTTACAGTTTTATCTATGGTTATTTGTTTCTCTGAAGATTTATGGTCCTCGCAACAGATATGCATCTTATCTTTCACTTTCCAGATTAAAGAGAGATGATTTTAAACAGGCTTCTGACTGGCATAATCTAGAATTACAGATGATCTCAATTTTTTAAAAAATGCTAAAAGTGAACTTGCAAGTCAAATGAAAATGACTTTGCGCATGTCAGGTGCACAGGGGGAGAAATCTGCATGCCGCTAACCCAGGCGGACCTGCTATCACCAATACCGACCTGCTATGACCAACGCTGATCCCCACGCCCGGCCCTGTGTCAGCCAGGTGCAATCTGCACATGCTTAACCGGAATTAAAACTCTTCATGCTGCTGCCGCTTTAATTGATTGATGCTAAAAGTTTAGAAAATACAACCTAACCAGCTATTACAAAGCGCCTTTAACCAAGCCTTCTCCTTTGAAAGCAGGATCCTCAATTGAAACTGGCAGACCACATTTTTAGGTTTCAAGCAGCTCTGTCATTCTACAAGGAATGTGTCTGCCACTTCACACGATAGCTTGAGCTGAAAGACATGTACTTTGAATCAGAGAATCAATAGAACACTTAATGGACAATTAGGAGAACAACTGTAGGACTGTCAGAGACCCATCTGTACACAGCTCAAACAGCAAGCCTGGACAGGGCCCGGGAAACAAAGTACACTGCTCCAGGGCACTGGCCCCCGTACAAAACCTCCCTTTCAGTCCTCATTTAATGTTAATATAGTGTTCCTTTTCATTACAAATTTTAACACGTGTAGAAAATTATGGAAATTGCTTAAGCCATTTGTCAACTTATATCATGTGAATTGATCAATAAATTTCACTACTTTGTTGTTAATGTAGATAAATTTTGGCATTTAATTAAGCTCCAGTGAAAATGTGGCCACTTTTAATTTCAGCAGATGCTACCGTTTCATTTGTAATACATAACTACGGGGGTAAATACAACCCAATCACGAATTATCACTAAATATTTATAGACAACATAGCAATTCAGAAAATAGACACAAAAGATTTTGACAATGAAACAATTACCGTGTGCAAAATCTGAAATAGGTGGTGATAAACTCTAATAGGAGCTGTGAACAGAATCTTAATATTATGGCCCCACGAAAGGATTACATATGTATATTTTTCTCTCGTGAACCTGCCTCTGTAGATTAAATCTCTAGTCAGCAGAAATGATTTCAAATTCTCTTCCTGGAATTGTTCCAAATGTTAAAAGACAGTTCCCTGAGTTTGTGGAAGTACATTAAAGTTTAAGAATTAGAATGAAAGCCCATTCTTTTCTGTTTGTGTTTCCTAAATTTATTTGGCTACAATGGAGAGGCTTCTCTTAATGAATAGGAGGGAAATCTTATAAAGCTTAATTCACTCATGTGATTCGGATTTGGGCTATCAGGAATTAAAACTCAAGTTGGTCAAGAGGACACCGGGATGGGGAATGGAACAAGACGCCAGACAATGGAAAAAGCAAAATGAACTTTTTAGGCTTCCTCCATATGGCCTGAGGGGCCCCAAGATGAAAACCTGCTCCTGACAGCCAGAAGGCCCATAGCCTTACCCCTCTGTGGCGCAGTCTGACATGATAAACTGCTGTATCTCATTTGAGGGGGAATAGGCTGCCTCTTGGTGATTCTGCTGGTGCCTTCGGGGAAAAGGGGATTCGAAATCACATCGCTGTCTTTACAGTGCAATCCACTCCCTGACGCCCATTCCCACCATTGTCTAAGTGCCTCGGTTCTGTCATGGCTGCATTTTCAGCAGAGAAGCAGACATGGGTGCCTGTGTGCAAGTGATTTGTAATCATTGAAAAGATAAAGTTTAGGGAAATCAAAGCTGATCCCTCACTCGTATTTTTATCATGTCTCCGTGTCAAATTGGCCACCACTGCTGAGGCAGTTTGGCCCTTTCTGCTGTTCTGGCAGAGAAGGATCTGGTCAGAGAACATGATTCTCTAAATTCAGACTCTATTAGAGAAATTAGAATTAAGCAGCCAAAGGGAAAATGGATAGGGTCTTCTTACTGAACCAAATTACCCATCTAAATTTCCAGCCAAAATTCTCTCTGGCTCACTCTCACATGTTCACACTTCTATCTATAATAACATTTAAATTTTCCAGGAACTGAGTCCTGTTTTTATACCCTTAGAAAGTAGAAGGAGCTGGAAAATCTACCTCAGCGCTAACACAGATAATTAGGGATCTTTCTGTAATCTCTGAAATTGAGGATTTCATGAAGGCACAATACGAGTGTTTTTCTGTGTGTCTACGAATTTGTCTTGGGGGGAAACTGAGGAAAGAAATAAGTGACTGCTTGGACTAAGGAAATACTGGCATTTGTTAAATATTTATGTGGTTGAAGTGTTAAGAAAGTTAAGATATGATTAAGAAACAAAAACTGAGATCCTAAAAAATTGAGATTGTGGTAGACTAAAGATGGCCACAGAATTATTTACCATTTCTTCCACTGACAAATGAAATCTATTTCCTCTACCCATGAATCTGGGCTGGGTTTGTTTTGCTCAACAGAATGTAGCCAAAGTAACACTGCCAGATTTTAACTCAAGTCTTAACAAGCCCTGAAAGTGACTGTATTTGCACTTTTCGGCTGTAGGAAAGTTCAGGTTTAGATTACCAAATGGAGAGTGGTCCTGAAAGATGAGAGACCACTGTGGCTGTTCAAACTCCAGTAAACTCTTAGCTGAAAGCAGCTGGATGAGTGACTGCAGCTTCACCGTGTAGAGCAAAAGAACCTCACAGCTGAGTCTGGTCAACTTACAGAATCATCAGGAATAATAAAGTCGTATTAGGTTAAGACATTAAGTTTTGGGGTAATTTATCACACAGCAATAGAGAACTGAAATAGAGAGCTTATAACAAAAATCTCCATTCTTTTTCTTTTCAGGTCCTACCCTCCTCTTCAAGTTCTGATAACTGGCAATCAACACCTATTTTCCTATGCCTCTTGCAGAACCGATGAACAATAAAACAAAAAGCCAACATATGAGTTGGAAGGAGGGGTAGACGTGTTTTTGGAAAGATGCTCAGATTGATTCCCTCTGCTATTAGTTTACGGTTTTCTCTTTATAGCTTTACTAAATACCCCAACTCTACCATCGATGCTCAAACTGGACACCAAAGGAAAAGTAGTTTCTGTAACAAGAATTACGTCTCTTTTTAGGATTATAGTCTTGAAAATCAACTGAACAATCCAATATACTAAAATAAGAGTAGGGTTGTTTGTTTGTTTGTTTGTTTTTGAGTCAGAGTCTCACTCTGTCACCTAGGTTGGAATGCAATGGCATGCTCATGGCCACCACAGACTCGACCTGCTGGGCTCAGGCAATCCTTCCGCCTCAGCCTTCCAAGTAGCCGGAACTACAGACGTGCACCACCGCACCTGGCTATTTTTTATGTTATTGTAGAGAAGAGGTCTCGCCAAGTTGCCCAGGCTGATCTTGAACCCGTGGGCTCAGTCAATCCCCTTACCTCAGCCTCCCAAGGTGCTGGGATTACAGACTGAGCCACCGAGCCCAGCCCAAGCTAGATTCTAATAACACGTCTGTAGTTCTGTAACTTGGGCATGTAATTTTATCTTTTTGGGCTTCATCTATAAAAGAGGATGCACTAAATAATCTTTAAATTCCCTTAAAACTTTGCCACCTTTCAAAGATGTCATTTTTTTTTCAGGTGATTCTAACTCTCTCTTAATCCCTTATTGTGATCATCTTAGTGTCAACTAAAAAAGTCCTGTTCTATTGCCCAAGGCGGGAATGAATATATCCTTAATCTAATATTCTGTCCCTGAATAATAGAGATGGTTGTATAATTAACTTTCTCTCAGAAAGCATAATCCTATTTTTTTTTACTCCATCATTCTGTAAGAACGGAACAAAGAAGTATGCAATTTTTCTTTACCATTCTACCATAAGAAGTTAGTACATGTTTTGCTGGAAAAGACCAGAGAAGAACCTAGAGGGAGCTTTAACATGGGAGGTAACGGCTTCAAAACTGTCTGTTTCTTGCATCATGTCTCGCACTGAAAAGGTATCATATTTTGAGGGGAGGGTCTTCACTGAAACCTTGTATAAACGTTTCACCTGTGATATCTAGGAAAGGAACAATATGGTTCAATAATTCCATAGGCAATTCCAAAATTTAGTAGTTGTAAACACTTATGGGCTGGGCTCGGTGGCTCAGCCTGTCTTCCCAGCAATTTGGGAGGCCGAGGCGAGTGGACTGCCTGAGCCCACAGGTTCGAGACCAGCCTGGGCAACTTGGTAAGACCTCGTCTCTACAATTAAAAAAAAAAATTAGCCAGGCATGGTAGCGCGAGCCTGTTGTTCTGGCTACTTGGAAGGCTGAGGCGGAAGGATCGCCGGAGCCCAGCAGGTCGACTCTGGGGTGGCCGTGAGCGTGCCACTGCACTCTAGACTGGGCAACGGAGTGAGACTCCAACTCAAAAAAAAACAACAAAACAAAAAACCACTTATGAAGTCAAACAGATCTGGGGTTGAATTCTGAATGTATCACTTAGCAGTTGGGCATCTTTGGGCAATTGGCTTAATCTAAGTCTCAAGTTCTGTGAAGCACAGATTTCTGTTTCTGGCATAGAAGTGAGATAATGCATATAAAGTGCCTAGAATAGTAAGCACTCTACCTGCTTCCCATATCCTTGTTATGTTGTTTATCAAGTAAGCATTATTTTGCTTGAGTTTCATACCCTTGACCTCCTCTGCTCATTACTAACAAGGAATGAACCACCCAAAAGATAATAAATCAGATGTATAATCACTACCTAGATCACTGACCCCTGGTAAGTTAAAAGTTATGAGCATGAATTAAAGACAACTGTGGGCCACATGGAATAGGAGCACCTTTGGAAATTCTGCTAACTTGCTAAGGACAAGTCACTACTTTGGTGGCCTGCTCCATGAAAATTTTCTAACAAACAAGGGAATTAGGTTTTTGGAGATCTCTGTGGAATAGCTGTCATTCAGTCTGGTAGAGGAATAGAACAAAGTTCTAGACAATTTACCCTAGGTCTGCTGGTGACTAAACCAAATTTAAAATTACATTGCTTAATTTTCCTATTCATTATGAATTCTTGACCATACTCCTTTGCCTCCTACATTGAGAGTTTGGTTAGTGGCAAGAAACAACATTAGAGAACAAGGTGTATAATGTGTGTTCTCAATCTTCCTCCAGGGGTTCCAGGCTGAATTTACAACAACCAGAAGAAGGAATCTTATAAGATCAATGAGCTTAAAGATCAATGACTAAAGCCTGCCCAAGGGTCCTGGGAGCTAAACTAACGCTGCCTTGGATGAAGACTCAATTCTGGTTCACTTTCAGATGAGCATACTTTTAGTGGGCCAAACACTGGTTGTGGATGAGATAGTTCCATCCCCCAACCAAACCGTCCCAAACCTGTGCCTAGTCAGTCACCTCCTGCGAGATGAGTCAGTCCATATGGCACACACAAGTCAAACAAAAAGATTCACACTCCAAAACAAAACAACTGTAGACCCATCTTTCTTAATGACAGAGTTCCTTTGGCCATTAGTAAAGCTAAAGCCATTGAAGACACAATCATAAGTAAGGCTTAAAAGCAAATACATTCGATTCAGAAAGGGCCTCAGTGTCAATGGCACTATTGGCAGCTGTGGTAATAGTTAAGGGCCTGGTTGTGTACAGCAATTTGATAATTACATTTCTGGTGAGATTTGAAGATTCTAAGAGATGTTCTGCCTAAATGTAAGCCATGATAATCACTTTGGTTTTTCTTTTCACACCATATATATGGATCCCGGTATCAATGGCAATTTCTAGGTACCTGGTTAGTACGTGGCGTATGACATGAATTCACATCAAAACCACACTGCTTTCATGTCTCTCCACTCCCATTCCTGTGGGAAGGAAGATAGCAGGTGATGATAGCAAATGAGAGGAGATACTTTTTAAGAGGTGTTACCACAGACATAACTCAGGTGGAAACTCAGGAGTCTTGATCCTTGTGCCACGGTTAGATATACCAACTTATATAAGAGCTCTCAGATGATTCTAAATCTTAACTTTCATACCAGTTTGCCTATAGTTTGCTTGTTTGTTTGTTTGTTTGAGTCAGGGTCTCACTCTGTTGCCCAGGCTGGCGTGCAATGACACAAACATGGCTCACCACAGCCTCAAACTCCCGAGCTCAGGCAATCCTTCTGCCTCAGCCTCCCAAGGAGCTGAGACTACAGGCAGGAGCCACCACACCCAGCTAATTTTTCAATTTTTTTTACAGAGACAAGTCTCAATATGTTCCCCGGGGCTGCTCTCGAACTCCTGGGCTCAAGCAATCCTCCTGCCTCAGCGTCCCAATATGTTGGGATTACATGTGTGAGCCATCATGCCTGGCCCTTGTAGTTCTTTTTTTTTTCCCTCGCTTTGTTGCCCAGGCTGTTATCTGATATCGAACTCCTGAGCTCAAGCAATCCTCACACCTGAGCCTCCTGAGTAGCTGGAATTACAGGCACATGCCAACACACGTGGCTTTGCTTATAGTTTTTGGTGAGATTTTAAGATTCTAAGAGATGGTCTGCCTAAATGGAAGCATGATAATAACTTTCGTTTTTCTTTTCTTTATATGCTAATATTAAGAAAGCATCCTTGTTTATTTTGTGGAAGTCAGGTTAGCCACAGTCAAGGTCTGTTTGTGGCTTTGGGAGTTGACTTGAATAAGAGATGTAGGTTTGGCTTAATTTCCAGAGCATACCAAATAACTTTAATAGATCACAGAGAGCTGAATACTAGTTCCTGAGAAGTTGATGTGTACATGTGCATAAAATATATATTAGAAGTATATTAATACAATTCTATCTCAACAGATTTAATTCTTAAATGCTACATATACTTGTTTAATCTCCCATTTTAAAAGTAGAAAAGGTTAGATTATAACATCAGGTTAGCTCTCTTTGAAGCAGGTAATAATTAAGTTGATTCACTGTTGCAATTACTGTCAAATCCCCCTTAATTACCAGAGATTTTATAGCAGCTTCATTATACGTCTGCTGTAATGCATTGTGGCCCTAAGGAGAAGTGTTGCAGGAAATTCTGCATAGCATGGATAATTCTAACCTGCAGTTACAGCTTCCAGCGAAAGCTTCTGCACTAAATTTATCTTTTTTTGACATTTCTCCCTGTTACTCAAGCAGTTAAGCCGAGGTAACATTACTAAAATACCTACCTAACTTTGAAAGTTAGAATTAATTTCTCCATAGATATTAAAAACAAAAAAAAATGAACGAAGGATAAATTATCCTTCAATTATTGCTGGAAAAGCATTAAATTATGTTTAATAATGAATTTAGATTATGACATTTAAATAGATGTGATATCTACATATCTGAATCACAATATATCTTATATTTCTACTTCTTGTGGATATTTCTTATATGATAAGCAAGACAAAAATTATGACTGAATCCCCAAACCTGAAGAGAATAATCAACTGCTGTTTACTTATCAACGATTTTCCAACTAACTTCTGAAAAAATAGTCATTTTTTAAAAGATCACTTTTAAGTTTCCCTGTCACTGCTTGTTTTCTTTGGAAAAATCTTTACAAATCAGAGCCCGTACATTGGGTAAAGTTCAAAACAGATAACTGAATGTCTCATGGATCCCTTTTTAACCAAGGAATTTACTTCACAGAATATATTAAATTCAAAAAGGGCCACAGTGTCAGTGACACTATTGGCAGCTGTGTTAATAGTTAAGGGCCTGGCTTTGTACAGCAATACAGTTATTAAATTTCTCCAGAGACCATGACTCATTAATCAAATATTCATACATCTCTGTAAATACACACTGAACAGAGAATACCCTCAGAGCTGAGTATCCCAATACAAGTGCTCTTTCATGTAACACTGACAAAATCCTGAGAACATGTGGTCATGTTTTGCATTTCTAATGTACTATGTACTCTTTAATACTCCGTTTCCTAAAAGCAGAACACAAATGATCTTACTGATCGCAAGTGTTAGATGGTTACAATTAAAATTATTCCACTATTGCTTCATACCATCTTTTTTTAAAACGAGGACAGTGAATCAATTCTTCTGTTCTTTGTTTACCATCAAACAAGTAATTTTTTCCCAGGCGGATGAAGGAACCCAGGGCCATGCTCCTATTAATACAAGAATTTGTATTAGCATGAAAACAACAAATCACTACTTAAACTGGGGAAGCCAAATAACTTAACATATTAGCCAATGTGAACTTGCTATATTTTGCAAAGTCCTCAGTCTGTTTTATACCAATGAGAGTTCTCCCCCACCGTACAGTAACAAAAGGTCTTTCTCCATTGCAGTCTCTGGAAAACAGGGGTCTGAAGGCCAGGCAAAGAAGAGAAGGCACAAAATGTCGCCTCATGAGACTACTAAGATCAGGCTTCTCGCCGCAGAGGGAGCAGGACATACTGTGCAAAGGCAAAAGAGAAAAGCAGCATCTTACATAAACATCCAATCTGTCTAGCAGCTTCTGAAACAAGGGGACCTGATTCTCAATGCCACTGAAATATCAGCAGCCTTTGTCAAGTGCATCTCTTCTCATCCCGTGCCTTCAAGCCTACCACCCAGACTGCCTGTGTCTTTAACTCCTGTTTCCCAAATTTAGGTCGGACTTCCTTTCCAGTTTCCCAGCTTTCATCCCCTCCTCGTTCAGTACCCCTCCTCCACCCTGTACACCATTTCTGTAGCCTCTTTCTCTTGGTCTTTTGAAACATCTAACTCAATATGATATAGGGAAAACCAGAAAAGGTTTTGGAATCAGGAGAGGTTTTAAATCCCAGAGCTGTCAATCACCAACTGTGCTACCTTGGCAAATTACCTTAACATAGCAGACTGGCCGGGCGTGGTGGCTCACACCTGTAATTCCAGCACTCTGGGAGGCAGAGACGAGAGGATTGCCTGAGTCCACAGGTTCGAGACCAGCCTGGACAACATGGCGAGACCTCATCTCTACAATAAATCAAAAAATTAGCCATGTGTGTTGGTACACACTTGTAGTTCCAGCTAGTTGGAAGGCTGAGGCAGAAGGATTGCTTGAGCCCAGCAGGTCGAGGCTGCAGTTGCCATGAGTGTGCCACTGTACTCCAGCCTGGGCGACAGAGTGAGACTCTGACTCAAAAAAAAAAAAACCCAAAAAACACATAGCAGACCTTCCACTTCTTCGTCTGTAAAATAGAGATGATAAAAATATTCACTTCCCAGGATTTTTGTGAAGATTAAATAATAAGTATTTTATGAAATACGTGGCAATTGTTGCCATTGGCATTATCGTGGTAATTATGAACTCATTCTTAACAGTGACTCAAACTTTTTTCCTGACAACACGAATTCCTTCCTAAACTTAACTAGCAAAGAGCCTTCTTCCATTACATACCTCCGATTAAGGCAGCTTTGCATTCCCACTCCCAGATGTTGGCTCTATCACCACTCACATCCTCTCCTGTGAATGCTCATACCATCTACCTCAAACACTCGAAATGCTCTGCCTCCAGATTTCATCCTGAAAGTCTGATTTTCCTAGCACTCTTACAACCTTCTATCATCCTATTTCTCAAACTTCTCCTTTAAATCCCTTGGAAGTCAGGTAAAGTCTATGGTCTCCTCATAAAAAGTTTTTAGAGATAAATAAAAATTCATATGGTGAAAAGAAATAGTTATTAAAATATTTTTTTAATTTTGACACAGTATTTTCTTCTTTATTAGTACATTAATAAATCCCAGCCACAAGTCCGACCATAATTTCAAAGCAGTGGAAAGAATATTTCAAGATATCTGTATTAACCATAATATAAAAACATCTATGATTTTGATTAGTGATAAAGTCCTACCTATTACTGACAGTACTGTAATGTGTTACGTACATTTTTAATGGAAGGAAATACTATGTTTCAGTTAGATGTTAATACAAATAAAAATGTAGTCATTTTTTCCAACTCAAGATTGGGAGCCCTTGCATGGGTTCACGGGTTCATCAGGTTACGAACCCCTGCATTCCATGGCCCACTCTTTCAAAGCCCCATTTAAGATCACTTAGCACGTCCATAGAATCTATAGAATTGTATCTAGGTAAAACAGAAACTAAGAGTGGGGCTTGAGAAATCATATTCCAATTTTAAATCTCCATATTTAAAGTGTTAAAACTAATCCCCAACTCTTCTGAGTTTTATATCCTTTGTTTTTTGTCCTTTGAAGCATTCTCCCTCCTGTCTCTCCTAAGGCATCTACCTAAGTAGACATTTCAGTCTGACACAGCCCTCAGTCATCTGGCCTCAACATGTTTCATTCTCATCACTTACGCCAGACAGTGTAACAACCAAGACCAGCCTCAAGCACCTCAACTGTGCCCCATAGGGACAGCCCCCACCCCAGACCCACTTTCATTTAGAAAACATGCCCATAGACCCTGTTTCTGGGACTCTGTCCTGTTTCTTATTAGTTCACATATGAAGGGGATGTCTCCCCCTAAAAAAAAAAACCAGAATGTATTTATAAAAATTGTGTACTTATTCTTACATTTGAGCTTCAGTCACCTTCAAAGTATTCTCCATTTGATGCAATATACCCATTGAGATGCTTTTTCCACTCCCCAAAGTTTTTGGACGCATCGATTTCGATGCCTTTTAGTGCTTTTGCCATTTTTTGTTTCACCTCTTCCACATCAGCAAAACGTTTCCCTTTTGAGTACTTTTTTCATCCAAGGAAACAAAAAAAATGTCGCTTGGGGGGATGGATCACAGGGGTCATGCCATTTTTGGTCAAAAACTACTGTACACTCAGCGCAGTGTAGGTGGGTGCATCATCATAGTGAAAGAATTAGTCACCTGTTTGCCTCAACTTGGGATGTTTCTTCCGCAAATCATGACACAACCATCATAATCAAAACTTCCAGATGAAAACTTTGGTTGACCGTTTGATCTGGAGATACAAATTCTGTGTATACTACCAGGAACCTGCCCTCCAAAAGATAATTCTTTTTGGGAGGGTTTCCCCTCGTACCTGTGTGTGTATAAATCACACCAGACTTTTAGGATTCAGCTCAAATACCACCTTCTCCATGAAGACTTTGCTAATCCCCACAACCAGGTGTGAGCTATCTTTTGAAACCAAGCATCATTTTGCTTTGTAGAACTTCTATTTTAAGTCTTCTTCTCTACCATGTGTGACAGTTTTTTGTGTATCGTCCCCATCCCTAAGTAAATTTCTAAGCTTCCTGCAAGAAGAAGTGTCACTTAAAAAAAAAATCTGGGCCGGGTTCGGTGGCTCGGCCTATAATCCCAGCATTTTGGGAGGCCAAGGCGAGTGGATTGCCTTAGCCTGCGGGTTCGAGACCATCCCGGGCAACTTGGTGAGACCTCGTCTCTACAATAAATCAAAATTTAGCCGGGCGTGGTAGAGCATGCCTGTAGTTCCAGCTACTCAGAAGGCTGAGGCAGATGGATTGCTGGAGCCCAGCAGGTTGAGGCTGTGGTGGCCGGGAGCGTGCCACTGCACTCTAGCCTGGGCAACAGAGTGAGACTCCAACTCAAAAGAAAAAAAAAATCTGAATGCTGACTGTTTTCTATAGCATCTTACAGACATTCAATATTGACATGAAATTAAGAGGTGATCGTTTTGTTTTGTTTTTCCTTTCCAATTCTTGTATTCCAATGTGAAATTTCAAAAACACCTTATGTATTAAAAATGTAGACTGATTTTGCATAAACTGACAAGCTGATCCTAAAATTCATATGAAAATACAATGAATAGCCAAAGCAATCTTGAAAAATAACAAAGTTGGAAGACTCACACTTCCCAATTTTGAAATTTGCTACAAAGTTATAGTAATCAAAACAGTGTGGTACTGGTATAAAGAAAAATGGAATAGAATTGACAGTCTAGAAATAAACCCTTACATTTATGGTAAATTGATTTTCAACATGAGTGTCAATACCATTCAATGGGGAAAAGAAATCGTGCTGGAGTTCTACATGCAAAAGAATGAATGTGAACACCTACCGCACACCACATATAAAAATCAACTCAAAATGAATAAAATACCTAAATGTAAGAGCCAAAATTACAGAACTCTTAGAAGTGTAGGTATAAATCTTTGTGACCTTGAATTAAGCAATGGTTTCTTAAATATAACACCAAAATCACAAGCAAGCAAAAAAAAGTAGATAAATTGAAATTTATCAAAATTACAGTTTTTAGTGTCTATAAGTCACCATCAAGAAAGTAAAAAGACAGTCTATGCATTATAAGAAAATGTTTGTAATCATATATATGATTTTTTTTTTTTTGAGTTGGAGTCTCACTCTCAACGCTCCCGGCCACTGCAGCCTCAACCTGCTGGACTCTGGCAATTCTTCCGCCTCAGCCTTCCAAGTAGCCAAAACTATAGGTGTGCGCTATAGCTAATTTTTTTATTTATTGTAGAGACAAGGTCTCACCAAGTTGCCCGGGTGGGTCTCGAACCCGCAGGCTCAGGCAATCCACTCGCCTAGGCCTCCCAAAGTGCTGGGATTACAGGCTGAGCCACCGAGCCTGGCCCACATATATGATTTTAAAAATTGATATCCAGAATATGCAAAGAACACTTACAACTCAATAATATAAAGACAACCCAATTTCAAAATGAGCAAAGAATGTGGATACACATTTCTCCAAAAAAGACATGAGCAGTCAACAAGCACATAGAAAGATACTCAATATCATTAGTCACTAGGAAAACAGAAATTAAAACTACAGTGAGGTTCAACTTCATATACACTATGATGACGAAAACAAAAAAGGTAGACAACCAGTGCTAGTGTGGAAACAGAAAAATTACTGGTAGGACTGTAAAATGGTACAGCCACTTTGGGAGAGTCTGGTAGTTCCTTAAATAGTTAAACACAGAGTTATCACATGACCAGCAACTCTACTCCTAGGCAAATACCCAGGGAAATGCATATACCCACACAAAATCATGAACATGAATGTTTATAGTAGCATTATTCACAGTCGCCAAAAGGTGGAAAAAAAGCACATTTTACATCAATTGACGAATAAAGAAAATGTGGTATGTCCATCTAATGGAATATTATTCAGGCACAAAAATAATGAAGAGCTGATACATGCAGCAATGCGGATGAACCTTAAAAAAATTATGCTGAGTTAAAGGAGTCAGGCACAAAATGCCATATAGTGTATAATTCCACTTAGATGAAACATCCAGAAAATGCAAATCCACACAGACAGAAAGTAGATTAGTAGTTGCCAGGGATGGGGGTGGAAAGTAGAGTATAAGGAGTGATAGTTAATGGTACAGGACTTCTCTTTGGAATAATTAAAATGTTCTGGAATTTTGAAATGGTGATCATTGAACATTTCTGTGAATATGTTAAAAACCACTAAATTGTATACTTTAAAAAGATGAATTGTCCAATATGTAAATTATATCTCAATAAAGTTATTGTTTAAAAAAGAAAACCACAAGAGAGCACTTCACACACACTAGGATGCCTATAAAAGGATAGACACTAGACCTGTGTAAACATTAGACATATATAACCCGACACTCCAAACCACTTTAAATTTTATAAAATCTGCATTTTTGGATATCATCTGACAAAGATGCACTTTGAGCTCTGAGCTGATACGGCCTGCCAGCTAATATCACAATCTTTGTATAGCAGGTTTTATAACTATTGGATTTTATATTTCATTTCCCCGTATTTTGTAAACATGGAGAGAAAACAGAAAAATCAAAGTACTAAAACTAGCGGTAAGAAATGTAGGTCTCACAAGTTTAATTTAATTAATATGAAGAAATAATCATTAACCTCAATGAAGTGCTCAGTCAACTGTATATTCTACTACAAATCAACTTTAAGTCAGTCAACTGCATGTTCTACTATAAAAGAAAATAAGAACATCCATGAATGCAGGAAATATATCATCAAGCCTATATGATCAATAATAATTTTATAATGTTTTAAATATATTTGTATTTTAAACTTTCTGGGACAGAACCTTCCTTAAATATCTGTTGTTCAGTTCCTTCATAGTCAACTGTCTCGAGTGTTTACAGGAACATATTACATACAAAAATAAGAGTGTCTCCAGATATAGACATAGGCTGGCAGCCACAAAACTGGCCAAGCACAGTAGGTCAGGTCTTGAAGTCAGGCACAAGTCACAGGCAAGACCACGACGAAGTCAGAGGCATAAAACAATGTCAGTAAATAAATTAAAACATGAAAGACTGAACACATGGTGGCTGTCTTCATCAAATAGAACAGTTGAATAAACAGGAATAAAAATTAAACCTACTGAATATGTTTAAAGAGAAAAGTGAATATAAGCCTTAAAATAGAAGGGATAGAAAATGAAAGTACTATATTGAAGAAGTAGCAGAACTGTAGGTGGATTTCTTTCATATCTACTTAAAGTATTTTGGAAATAATTTAAATATATCTATCTCCCATTAAAACCCTCTGTTCTAACTAAACTGTTGATCATGAATTCTTCTGACCTGTTCCATTATGTAATTACCCGAGTCCCAGGACTCATATTAATCGTCCCATTAATCCCAAATCTAATTCCTCATCTTAGATTCATTAGCTATATTTTAATACAAGTGTATTGATCAGAACAGTGCCAAATAAATAGCAAATAGTGTGTAAATATGAGCAACACACATACTACATTGCATGGAGTACCATTCATATAACATATACTAAATATAGTGCCCCTTGGAGTTCTTCAACATGGTAGCCTATCTACTGTCAATGGTCAGTATTTACTGTCTTCCAGTACCTACATCCAATTTTAAATCATACCGGTCTGCAAGACTTTTAAATTCATATATTATTATCTGTACCAGTTTACTATGGTGTAGTCACCCGACACACTCAAACCTGCTATCAATAATTTGCTCATGCTTTTGCTATCAGACGTCTACTGGATGTCCAACTTTCCTTTGTTTACCCTTCCTGCTTATGAAACAACTTCTTGGCTGGGCTCGGTGGCTCTGCCTGTAATCCCAGCACTTTGGGAGGCCGAGGCAAGTGGATTGCCTGAGTCCACGGGTTCGAGACCAGCCCGGGCAACTTGGGGAGACCCATTTCTACAATAAATCAAAAATTGGCAGGGCATGGTAGCACACACCTGTAGTTCCGGCTACTTGGAAGGCTGAGGCAGAAGGATCGCCGGAGCCCAGAAGGTCGACCCTGGGGTGGCCGTGAGTGTGCCACTGTACCCCAGTCTGGGCAACGGAGTGAGACTCCAGCTCAAAAATAAATAAGTAAAGCAACTTCTTGTAAAAACCCATGAATTCACAATTTTTGTTACCTTATATTATCTTACTACAAAATACCCATGTTTGTAATTATTAATTTTTAAAAAAATAATTTAAATGAAAGAAAATCCTCTGTAGAATACTTTTTTTATGATTCACTCTTGGATGGCAAACTTGGAAGACTGAGTTTCTAAATTTCTGGAGGAACTGTTTAGATGGTAGCATAGTACAAAAGTAATTTTCCTACCTAATAACATGTATTCTCCACATTTAACATATTTTTCTTATCATTGTGAGAGAATAAGTAAAATTTTATAACTGTAGTTGTGAATTTTTTGGGCCATTGCTTGCCACCAATAATGTCGAGAAGGACTGTAAAAAAGAGAGGAAAATGCTAGCTCAGAAATGTGTCTACAATACCAGCTCTAAATACAATATTTTTCAAAGTTTATAGGCAAGGAAAAAAATCTTTAAATAACCATGAAAGCCACACAAAAATGCTTAAGATTTTAAAACTGACTTAAGATTCAAACTATAAAATGATATAAAATTTGTATTTTAGAATCAATAGGATGTTTCCAATTTTTCCTAGTCTGATGTTTCACCTTTTCAATTCAGTACCTCATAATACTTGGTACAAATGCTCAAATAAATAGTACCGCTAAATTGTGGTTGATTGACAATACTGAGGCTAAATAAATATCATATGATACATATTTGCTCTCCTAGAGTTTTTTTTTTTTTGCTTTTAATAGAAAATAATAATCTCTTATCCTTTGCAAGAAATTGTTCTATCATATATTTTGGATATCTTGCTTCTAGTTCATCATGATTTTAAATCCTCAACTTCCTCCTTATGTCTGTTCAAATAATAATTCAATAGCAATTTAATATTTTCAAATTGTTTTGTCATTATGTCCTTCCTCCTGTTTTCCTGATTTCAGAAAATCTTTATAGTTTTGTCATAGTTATATATGACTATATAGTCAAAAAGGCAATGTCAAATGCAAGCTATAAAATAAAAGTGATCTATGATAAACCATGAAAATGAAAATTCTTCCTAGTGTAATCAGAAATAGAGATTTCTGACCTAAAATCAGATAGATTACATAGATAAGTCATTTTTCTGTTCTTTGGGCAATGTTAAATTCTAATGTTAACAGGACACAAAAGCAACCTAAACTTTAACCCTCTAAAGATATCTTCTCACTAATACAGATTTAATAAGGTTGGTTTAATGTAAAAACAGAAAAATGACTACCTCAGGGAAATGTTCTTTAATATACTTGCATTATCAAAGATCTTTTCATTCACTCATTCAGCAAACGATGACTCTTAAGATCGCCTACTGGTGGTTAATACAGAGACAAAAGAGGATCCCGTGTCAAATCTTATGAAGAAGACAGAAAAGAAACCCTCACCATCAAAAAGTCATGTTGAGAATTTTAAAAGCTCATTTGTGAAATGTTAATGGTAAAATCCAGTATGTTAACATTGATGTCCAAAGGAAGGCTCCACCCACCATAACTCTAACAGAACACTCATCTTAGAATCCTGCCCTTCTTGACTTTCCTGTATTCCAGGCTGAAAGAGATCATCTGAACGCTTTATTGACTGAATTTACTAGCTGTCAGAACTTGAAATGAAATCTGTGTTCAAAACAAAGTCTGAAACCAGGATGTACAGTACTGTTATTCTAAATCTAACAATATAGTTTTGTTGTTGTCTTCCCAATGAAAAATTAGCATAAACCTTCGGCTGGTCTTCAGCTGAAGTTGAATTAGCAGGCAAGATAAATTGATCCTCTCTCAATTTTCATGCATGATTCATTCACTCATATGTATTACTAAATACTTTTTATACACATATGAGGCTAACAATTTCTGATTCTAAATAGCTATTCCCAGTCATGAGGATGATCGTATTATAAGACCTGTCTGTACAATGTACTGAGTGTTTTCAATACAATTCAATGTAAAGGAAGTTTTTGCATCCTCTCACATTATTTGTCCAGGTACAATTTTGTCTCATTCTAAAACTTTACTTTAAAATGACCCTTAACTATGATGAGAAAATAACAATGCTATCCTGCAACTCTAAGTAGTTCTTATAAGAATATTTACTATCAGTTTTGATCCATGTGAAGGCATGTGTGCTCTCATTTGATGTGTTTATTGTAGAATACTGTGAATTACTGTAGCTGTAAGAGTAAACTGCAATAGCTTACATGAGAGGACTGCAGGGTGTAATATCTGGCATATCCCTGGCTTCCCTCGGAAAATTAGCACTGGGATTAATTTGTCCTGATTTTATCTAGGCTACAGGAAATTTCTGATTTCAAACTATTTATTTCAATTCAATAAACCATCTTCACTGGGAAATGTCAAATCTCATTTTTCTCATCAGGCAACTAAAGCAATCAGTCCACTCTGTTTTGGCTTTGCATGCAACTCTAAACAGGCAGGCTTTCTGACTCAGTGCCATTGCATGTCTTTGCGTGTCACCCTTATATCGAAACATGGAAGCTCCATAATAAAAGTTAATAATCTGTTTTCAGAGCAACAATGTTATATGACTTTATTATAAACAACAGAATTCATTTAAGACACTGATTTCTCAAATGAAAGGATCAAAATAACCCCAACACTAAAACCAAAACAAAAGCATTTTATCCTTTCACATCTTTATTAAAGTTTTTACTTTATAATCCTGGCTCAATAATAACTCTTGCCCTTTAAGATCACAAACTTGCCTTTAAGGAACACATGATACACTTCAGGCAGATTTACCTTACGGATGGCCTCAGCTTCTAAACACCACTACACTGCTTTGTACAAATTGCAAAAGTCACACAGAGGAGCATCTGCTGATGTGTCTCTTGGTACTTTAGATTTTAAAACTGCATAATAAATTGAGTTATCATGGAATTTCACTTCTGAGATAGAAAAGAACGCTACTCTTTTTTTCCTTTTTCAGATTTGATTGGATGCAGTTGGTATTAATAACACAGCCTTTGAATTTGTGGGGTAAACCAATACTTCATATTCTCTCCTAATGGAAGATGCAACAGCAAGCATGAGGAGTCATTATAAAATCATATTGCTAATATTACCTTAACTCACGACTCTGCTTATATCGCCGTATGCATGTCACAGCTAACAGACACTATTAAATTATCAGGACACATCCAAAAGTATTCTTTGGTGCATTAACAGCCAGAGGTTAGGCAGCACTAAAGATTCATTCTCTGGTCACCTGCCATTAGTATAGATGAGAATTCTGGAGCTATCTGGTGACCCCAGTCTTTGGGGATGCCCCTGTTCTAAAATCTCCAGGAGACCAATGGACTCAGGTGGAAGATGTTGAAGACGACGGTAGAGGTGCCGTTCGCCGAGCTCAGGAAAACAGGAAGACAGCCAGATCGCTTCATTAGAAAGCAGGATTCACTCAATCATTACTCTTTTAGAAAAATATCTTTAGACTTGTATATTTTCAAACGTTCTTTTGTTAAAGAACACAAAGTTAAGATATTTGTGAAAATAAACCAGTTTCAAGTATACTTGTTTCTCATTTTGATTTTTCCCCTTTCAAAGGAGTTCTCATCAAGCACAAATGCACTCATCTTTAAAGCAAGACAAACTCTTCTGTGCTAAATCTTTTCAATCTTTTCTTTTCATCCTCTGAGGAAAAGTCTTCTTCATTGGTTGTAGTAGATGTAAAATCATAGTCTCTGGAATGACCATTTACAAAAGTAAATAAGGGATATCTCTCCTTAGAAGAAAATGTCAGCATCTGTAACAGAAAGTACAAAAGAAGCCCTTATTGAATGCAATAGTGCACACGACAACCACAGGATAAATCTAATGTTCTAGCCCTGAACCTCTCCTGTTAGTCTCTTTTATTTACATTCACCTAGTGCTATTGCTTTAACAGTTCTGGCCAAAAGACAGAAACTGATTAACATTATATAGTTTACTTATAGGTAAATATATGCTTCTCCATTGGAACTAGAACACAAAAAAATAAGCATATGCTCACTCCCACCTCCCCAAGAGTAAGTCTTGGGTCACAATAGTTTAAAGGCATACTAAAGAGTAAAGTTGTGATTTATCTTCTTTGGGCAGTAGTGGACAATGAAACAAAATGGTATCAATAACTATGGTAAAGTATTGTGAAAGACTGGTAGCCTAACACAGGGGGAAAAAAAAGCACTAAACTAAGTCAGAAAGCCATTTAATCGGGCAACCCTCTCAGGTCCCCTCCCACTGTGGGAGCCTTTCTGTCCTCTTAATAAATCCTGCTTTCTAGCCGGGCTCGGTGGCTCAGCCTGTAATCCCGCGCCTTTGGGAGGCTGAGGTGAGTGGATTGCCTGAGCCCACGGGTTCGAGACCCGCCTGGGCAAACGAGACCTCATCTCTACAATAAATCAAAAAAAATTAGCCGGGCGTGGT
>CAUYQG010061881.1:0-13746 GCA_963574415.1 Tarsius wallacei | reverse complement strand
ATTTTATGGAATGTTTGTTTCAGGGTGGCCTCTGTCTCTCTTTCTGTCTCAGGAATTCCAATTAATCTTAGGTTTAGGCTCTTGAAAAAAAATGCTCATCCCTCAGAGGTGTTTTGTCTTTTTAAGCTTCTTTTCTATGTTTTTAACAGTTTGGATCTCGAGATTCTTTCTTCTGCTTGACTAATTCTGCTTTCCATACTTACCAATTTGTTATTTATTTCATTCATTGAATTCTTTATTGCTGTTATCTCAGTTATCAACTCCTTCCTTCTTTCCTTTTGTCTTTCCTCAATTATATTTATTCTGTCTATTAATATGTGATATCTGGGCTTGTAGTTTGAGACCAGTCATTCTGGGGTCTCTTCATTGTTTGTATTTCAAAGTCTGTATTCTCAGTTGTTGACCACCCAGAGGTCTGTGTAAGATCCATATTCTTCCTTTGGTTTTTCTTCAATTGTGTAGATTTTCCTCCCTCTTTTTTAACCTCTTCTTTAATTCTGTTGTTCAGGGATGGAGGGTAGGTAACTTTTACTTCTGTTTGCTCAGTTGCCTATTCTTTATGTGGATCCTCCGGCTTTTTTCTATTCTGAAGCTGGACTGTGGGTGGGTATGCACTTTTTGCAGTTTTGAGATTTTATTGAGGGGAAGCTGTGATTCAGAAACCATCTGCTGACAGATGTGTGGGTCCCCTAGAACTCACTTCCCACTGCCTTACAATCTGTCCATGCAGTGGGGGTATAGGTTTACCCCTCTGCTTGCTACTGCTGTTTTCAAGTCTCTCACTCACATCTGATGTGCCTGTGTCTGGTCCAGCATGGGGGAGGGGTCTGTCTCTCTGAGTCTGATGAGATAACTTCTAGGTCCCGGGTTGGAGGCTGGGTGGAGCTGGATGGGGCAATACAGGTCTCTGTCTGGTCCTGGAACAGAGAAAATGGCTCCAGTCAGCATTTCCTCACCAGTGGTAAGGCTCCTCTCCAGCTCTCCCTGACTTGCTCTCTTCATGAAACTAGGGCTCCTGCCACTCTAC
Source organism: Tarsius wallacei (assembly GCA_963574415.1). Classification (NCBI taxonomy): domain Eukaryota; kingdom Metazoa; phylum Chordata; class Mammalia; order Primates; family Tarsiidae; genus Tarsius; species Tarsius wallacei. Next base: position 12,719 of record CAUYQG010061881.1, on the reverse strand, counting down.
TGTTACAGGTGATGGTGTGGGCTGGGTGCCAGGTGGTAGGATCAACAGTATTCTGCAGTCTTTTCTCAGGAGAGTCCCAAGAATAACAGATGATCCTGTGCTAGCGGCTCCAATCTCAGAGTGGTGGGGGGTTCCAGTCAACTCTGGAGGAGAGCCCTGGGTGCATTAACCAAAGTCTCTCCTCAGATGGACTTTCATTCACTCACTGGCACAGACCCACTCACACAGAGAGTCTTTATAGACACTTGCTTTTGCAAGACTCTCACAGTTCAACCTGTCCCATCGCCATTTTGCTAGATATCCCTGCAATTCCACTTCTGAATATTTACTCGAAAGATTTTAAGTTTATATGTCAAAGAGATGTCTGCATTTCCGTGTTCGCTGCAGCACTAGTCACAACAGCTGAGTTTGGAAACAACCTAAGTGTCCATTCAAACAATGAAAAGATAAGGAAACTTTGGCATACATACAAAATGTAATACTATTCAGCCTTAAAAAGGGAAGAAATGCTTTCATTATAGAAACATGTATGGAATTTGAGAACATTATAAACATTGAAAAATAAGCCAAATACAGAAAGACAAATACTGAGTTTCCCCACATATATGACTCCCTCCCACAAAGGAATTATCTTTGGGAGGGCAGCCCCCTTGTGTTACAGGCTTCCCCTGCTAAGTTGGTGTTTCAGTAACCCATTGACATCAGCGTACCAGCTAGTGCTGTTGTGAGAAGTTGCATTCAGATTCAATAAATTTGTTTTGGAGAGTCTTTCAGTGTGTTTGCCTATTTCGTGATGGGTGATTTTCAAGTGTACCTGCCCACACCATGCTGAAAGTTCAGCAGTTGTTGTTTTTTTTTGTTCATCTAAAACAGCGTAATCCCTGTGCCCCACCATCCCTATTTACCGGATCTTGCCCACCAATTTTTTTGTTTGCTTGTTTCCCCAGATGAAAAAGTCTTCAAAGGGAAACATTTTGCTGATGTGGAAGCAATGAAACAAAAAAACGGCACAAGCACTAGAAGGCATCAAAACTGATTACAATGCTCAGTTTGATAAACCTTAGTCCACAGGACCCGCAGTGTTGGGAAAATGATCTTGCATATCTAACTTAAATGTCCTCCAAACCTTGCAGAGTTTCTTTTCTGAGATATTTTTACAGAAGCTTCTAGAGATAAAAGTGAATAAACATTTGAAATATATTTTAAAAATTATTAATCATAATCCCTGACTTCTAGGCACTCTGGATCTAGAAATGGAGAAGGACCTTTGAGGAGCGCTCTAAAAGATGTTTGTGGAGACAGAAGTATGTGAGTTCCAACCAGCAAATCTCCTGGGAGAGTAGTGGCTTCATCAAACCAGGGCCATACATTTTGACAGTTCCACTCAATATCATCCAGTTTTCTCTGGAAGTTTGAAAGTACATGATTGTATGTGGGATAGTATTAAAAATGTCTGTTTTTACATGTAATTTGCACTTGCTGAGTTGAGAAATTTTAGGACATCTAACTTTGCCTTGTGGAAAATCCTCTCTAAGTTGTTTTAGGCCTTTTATTCTTAGGCACCATCTGCTAAAAAGACCAGGTTCTTAGTTTGAAACTTTTTATTTATCTGCTTTTATAATGTCTTTTTATTTCTTTCCTTTGCTTGCTTTTTATGGTTCCAAATAAACTTCCTTTCTTCCTCACTTCCTTCATCCATCAAATATTTTTTTCTCATATATATATATACATACATATATAATGAATAATACCAGTGAATACATTAGTATTAGAAGGATACTTCATTAAGAAAATCCATGGACTTTAGAGTCAAATAGCATGTGATTCATTCCACCAGTGTATAGAAAATGGGCCTCGAGTAAGATCACTACATCAGACTATAGAAAATAAGTCTTAAGTTCTGTGATATACTCTGACAATCTATTAACCTATAAAATTGGAATGTTAAAATTTACATTAATAGCATGTTATAAAGAATGAGAATGTTATATTGGATATCTTATCATTGTATCAGGCATATTAGACAATCAATAAATGGAATATATCCCTATCTGTATTACTTAATTGTTAGAAACATGCAATTTATAAAACAGATTGAACTTCTAGATATCCATGTATCTCTAAACAAGGAATCAATTGCAAAGTTACCATTCTTGATGTCATAAGTGACCCACAGAAGAATATTTTATACACAAATGCATGACTTTAGGATGATAGAATGAGAATTTAAAAAAAAATTCTGCCTCTTGAGCTTGAATAACAACACAAATATGACTCTTGCTTTATAATGGATTAGGCGATGCTCATCAAGACTGCAGAATGAGTTTTTTGATGAGTACTTCCTAGGCTACCTTCACTGGACTAAAGCCACCATGAGATTTGAGCAATCTTTTTTTTATTTTTAGACAGATTCAGTAACATTTCTTAAGTTAATTTGCCTCTTTGGCTACAGGTATTTGGAAAGTGGACCACTTGAATGCCACCACTTTGCTGAACTTCTCTGTACATTTTAGTCCTTCCCTTGACCTTCTGGAAACCCTTTTCCTTCCTCAGGCTCTGCCATAGCTCTCCACCAAGTAATGGAAACCTAGATCTAGTTCTTTCTTAGGTCTCGTAAATTATTCTCCTCAGATTGGTGGCTGCTGAATGAAATCTTCCTTTGTTTAAGCTTTTCCTAATTTTAGAGCAACTAAACGGCAGCAAATATCCTTTTATACATATGAATGGAAACACAATTTTTCACCATTGCAATTGTTCTATTTTTAATAAAAATATAGTCTGCCTAATAACTTTCATGCAGTCTACATGGAAGATTCATGTCATTCCTATTAAATTGGCTTTGACCGTATTTATTTCACAGTTATAACCCTGGCTAATGGCATTTTTCTTTCTGTTCTCAGTCATTTGATATAAATGGTGCTATGTCTAAATAGTTTCTTTTTTTATTTCCTCATAACTTACCAAATCCTGATATCAGTGGTGACAATTTCAGTTTATCTTGCTATATCAGCATAATTTGATTAGGCAATATTTATTAAGCATGCACTATGTGCCAAACTCTGTTAAGATATCAGGAGACGTAAAGCATTGTATCTACCCTTGAACAACTGAAAAACTCAGAGACTGGGAAGACTCTGAAACATCATCATGTCTGGGTTTTATAAAGAAGGAGGGAGCAGGTGCAGTAGAAGCTTTAATAAAGATGTGGCCAGTTCATCCAGGGAAGGTCATCAAAATCTTCACAGGTGGATGGTGAAGTTGAGCTTCAAAGACCAAGTAAAAATTTTCTAGATGAATAATGGAGTCAGGCAGCACAGTTTAAAGTATGGAACAGACTCAGCAAACATAAGAAAATAGATTAAGACATAGAGGGATAAACTATTAAGGTGCATTCTGGAAATGCTGTGAATTACACTGACTAGAGAATTCGGCTGAGCAGTGAGAAAAGGAAGCAGAATACACAAGTAAGTTCAGGGTCAGATATAAGAATTTACTAGGTTACATATCAAAGTTTAAAACTATTCTGTTGATAATCCTTATTAAAATATGTTGAGCTGGAGAGTGACGTGGTCAGATTTGCTATGAAAAAATGTTGCTTGTCCACATAAAACAGGATGGAGTAGAGGCATTGAGCCCACATAGACGAATTTCTAGATCACCCAGGCTGGAAATGTAAGGGCCTAACTCAGGGAGGTGGTGGAAATCTACAACTAATGATAGGACTTTAGAAACAAATACAGGTAGGATCAAGTTATTGCTTGCCTCTTGCAGTGTGTATGGGTGAGTTTCATTTTACCTATAGGCCTCATCTATAAAATGTGGATAATGGTATTACCCAACTAATAAAAAATGTTGTGAGACTCACATGATATCATTTATTCATCACAATGTCTGGTACGACTATCTTTATTATAGTGATGACTATAATATATTATATTATATTATATTATATTATGGCTATTTAGGTATTCATATTGACAATGAAAGTTTAGGGAAAGTTACTGGATATACTCAGAATATGATAAAGAGAAAGAGAGAAGGAGAGAGAGAGAAAAAACAGCAAAGTAAAGTTAGGATACCTGCCTGCGAAAATCACAGCACCAGGTTGTATTGGTGAGATAAAAATAACATTACAATAACATTACCATTAACAGTCAATATTTATTGACAACAGGTCTAACCACTTTGTATGTAAATACCTGTAGCCCATTTACTTCTCATAACAATAGGAAATATTACTACCATCATTACTGCCATCAGAGAAAACTGAGGCATAGAGAGATGAAGTAACTTGTCCAGAAACATACATCTAGAAAATGGCATTGTTTAACATAACCCAGGCAGTCTGATCCTGGAGTCTCTTCTTTTACCACATCTGAGAGTCTTCTGTAGATCCTTGGGAAAAAAAAAACATTAGTTACAAACGGTGAGTGCTCTTGCACAGTCAATTAAAGCTTACCAGCAAAGATGATTGTACATTAATCTCCCCTTATCCGCAGCTTTGCTTTCCACAGTTTCAATCACCCATGGTCAAGTGTGGGCCAAAATCATTCAATGGAATATTTCAGAATTAAACAATTCATAAGTTTTAAGTTATGCACCATTCAGAGTAGCATAATTCAATCTCACACCATCCCATTATGTTTCACCCGGGATGAAAATCGGCCCTTTTTCAAACGTATCCATGCTGAATTTGCTGCCTGCCCGTTAGTCACTTAGTAGCATTCTCTGTTATCAGACAGATTGTGATGGCATCACAGTGTTTGGGCACAAAGTCACTCTTGTTTTACTTAACAATGACTTCAAAGCAAAAGAGTAGTGATGCCGGAAATTCAGAAATGCCAAAGAGAATCTGTGATATATGCCAACAAGTAGCCATATGCTTTTTCTGTTTTTTTTAAGTGAAAAGGTAAAAGTTTTTTATTGAACACAGACAGAAAATAATTGCATGCTGAGGTTGCTAAGATTTAGTGTAAGAACAAATCTTCTATCCATGAAATTGTAAAGAAAAAGAAAATTGTGCATGGTATAGATAAAGTTTATTACTATCCATGGTTTCAGGCATTCAGTGGCTTGGGAGTGGGGGTGTCTTGGAACTTATCTTCTGCAGATAAGAAGGGATTATTGTACTTTTAAAAAATATGTTTTTCCATGGCAAGCTGATGACTGTTAAGTTTAGAGCATGATGAGCCTAATATTGCAGACAGTATAGACTGCATTTCTATCTCCTTCTTGCTGTTATAATATTTGGGTGATGCTGTGAGTGAGGGCGGGAAAGAAGGAAGGATCAATCACTTTCAAATTATCTCTCTGCCTTAGAGGTCCATACACAATTCTAGAAACTCTGAGCAACTATGTCATACTATTAGTATTCCCCAAGGTTTATCACTGTTTTTGGTACATGATAGGTGATTCATTCCTATTTTCTCAATTGAACAAACACAAATTGAACAATGCTGAAGAAAGGTAAGATGTCAGTTACTCAAAGCATCCAAAAACTATTTGTTTAAGAGCCTTGACTACCAATATGCCATTGAGTTCCAAATCCAAGTGTTGCCCTTGCTGCTTCTTAGGGATTTTCCATAAGGAAAGTCTTAGTATATGATAATTTGTGAGTATAGCAAGGGTCCTCACTAAAATGTATTGACACAATTTATCAATGAACTAATCATAGAAAGAGTGGAACTCCAGATTCTAGATGGCCTTGTCAAAAAGCAAGAAAGTAATACTAATATATTTACTATTTATCTGAGCCACTGTTGTCTACCAATCACTAGCATTTACATTACATGCCATACCTAGACCACTGTCTGTAAGTTTGTTATTTATCTATTCCTGGTGTCATATTACAAGGAGTGCCTAGCTTATTAAGACTGATTCTGGACCTTCTGAGAGGGAAAGTCAGGGAGAATGGAAGAATGGTAGAAGGCAAAAAGAGGCATATGGATGTAAAAGCTTGGGGATGAGAGAGGTAGGTATTTTTTAAAAAGAGGTTTTAAGAAATGTTGAGAACTATGGAACTATGGATTTCCTTGATGAGTTTAAAAATGTTTTAATTTATAAAATATATAAAAAAATACGTATAAATATGGAAGTAGGGACATTCAGTTATTTAGAAATTACCTGGTTTATGCAAATCATATTTTATAACATTAATATATGGTCATTAATTAATCAGCAAAATATTCTGGGAAGAATCACACGATGACTGCTTAGCATTCCACCTTAAATCATCCCTGTTCTTCACAATAACCATGTATCTAAAGCAGATATTTCAGCTACATTTTAAATCTAAGGACACTGAACTTCAGAAATATCACATTTTTACCTGAGGCCACATTGGTAACTACTGCAGCTCCCTTCAGAATCCAGATATTTGAAATGCAAGGCTCTTTCTAGGGTCTAGCTTTTGTCTGCTCAGGACTCACTCTCCGGTCATTTCCTCTAATAACCTGAAACATCTCTTTCTTCATAGCTGTAGGTGCTTCAAACAACATGAACAGTAACTAGCTGGTAGGGGCAAATTCTCACTCTCTCCTTTTTCCTATCTATCTTGAACTTATACACTGGCTTCATTAGGTCCCTAGTCTGCTTAGATTTATAACCTAGTACGTTAACCTCTGGCTAAATTTTGGACTCAGCAATCTGCCGTCACAGTGGCTTTCGTAAGAGGAAAATGTGCCATTCCCCGGCTTTGCCCTACTAAAGACCCTAGGACACAACCCAGCCAACATTGACTGTTGCCAGACCCATATTACCTGGTAGAAGATAATCTAACTGTTCAAATATTCACTTTACATGTCAGACACTTGAGTTGTGCCATGGCATGGTAATTTAGCATGGTAAGTCTTTTCACGTCATCAAACTAATTACTATTAGCACACCTTACTTTGATATGACCCAACTCACTTTGTAAACTGTTTTTACATGCATTAGTTATTCAAATTACAAACACCACACTTAGAGTCATAAGAAATTTGGAAAATAGGGTGAAAAAAGCTAATTATACCAGCTACCCTAATGCAACAGTGATGATAATGATAAAATCCTTAAATATTTTATTCGTGCTCATTCATTCAATTTATGTATCTTTCTTTAATATTAGGTAATAGAATTCTTTCTATATAAACTTTAATTTCTATATAAACTTTAATTATGATACTAGTTATAATAAAAGCTATCATTTTTCCAACCAACTATAGTCACTGCACTAGGTGTTTACACACATCATTGATTTGTTTTACTTAAAAAACTATTAAACAGGCAATATTTTTCTTGTTATACTAGTCAGAAAATTAGGGCTCAGTGAGATCAAATCTCTTGCTTAGGATAACTTGATACTTTTGGTTTTTTTAAAAAAATGAATTTTCCCGATGTTAATTTTCATATGCTCTTAATTTTTTACCATTATGTGTAACACCGAAATAATATCCATATTTTTCAAATTATTTCCTTAGGTTAGTTTAAGAAAATCAGTGCTACTAGATCAATACATATAAATATACTTTTAAAGACCATTGATGTGAGTTGAAGAATAAAATGTTCCAATGAAGTCAGCAATAATTTACACTATACTAGCTATTCATTTCACAGAACAATTGCTAAGTTAGGTTGAAACATGTTACCTCATTATTGTTCTAATTTTTGTCCTTTTAAGCACGTTTTCTATATGCAGCTAAGTCTTTTATTTTCTCTTGTCTGCATTTATCTTTTACCACCTGCCTATTAAAGTCCTAATGTTTTTTCTAATCATATATAGAGAAGTTGTAATTAAATAGTTTAAGGTGGCCAGGCTCAAGCCTGTAATCCTAGCACTTTGGCAGGCGGAGGTGAGAGGATTGCCTGAGCCTGAGGGTTTGAGACCAGCCTGGGCAACATGGTGAGATCTCGTTTTTACAATAAATCAAAAAATTAGCCGGGCATGGTCGTGCACGCCTATAGTTCCCGCTACTTGTAAGGCTGAGGCAGAAGGATCGCTGGAGCCCAGCAGGTCGACGCTGGGTGACCATGAGCGTGCCACTACACTCTAGCCTGGGCAACAGAGTGAGACTCCAACTCAAAAAAAAGAAAAAAAATATTTAGGGTGTTTGTGCATATGTGAGAGAGAAAAATCTGGTGGTAAGCCTTTCAGAAGATGCATTTGCCTGTTCAGTATCCATCCTTTCCTCTTTTAGTGGTAGCATCCTGTTTGCCTTTAGAAACCATTCTTTCTCCACACTAAGTCCATGTGGTTTAGATGAGGTTAGGTACCATCAGCAATGGAAACTGCATCCTCCTGGTCATAGTAACAGGCTAAGATTTGAGATCCAAATTCAAGACAAGGCCAATGGAAGATCTGTCCAAGAAGTTTTGTTGGAACTTTTGAGAAAGTGGTCTTTTTTTTCACTCTGGGACACCTAAGCAAGTCAAACTGTCTTGGATCTCATGGTGGTCATGTTTTTCTTCAGGGGAAGATTTCCTGGGAATAATGGCACTGGTGAGAAGAGCAAAATCAAAACAATCAAAACACAGAGAATGAAACGCCATTTGAGTTTCAGAATTTTACTAAGACCATAATAAGTTCTAGATGTGACTTTTCAGTCATACAAGACTCCAATTTAAGACAGTTGACTTGAGTTCTGGGTCACTTGCTACCAAAACTGTCTGGTACTATGGCAGGACTCCTTACAGAGAGAGACAAGAGCCAGGAATCAGCATTTGTTTGTGCCGGCATTGGCCCAGCAGACTCACATCTAAAGACTGAGTCCCAACACCATGGGGCGGTGCCTTATATTACGTTTTAGCCCCTTTGTCTCCCTTATATGGCAACCTGCATTTTTGATTGGGTATTTTATGGCACAGGGTTGTAACTGGGTAACTCATGTGCACTTAGACATTGACAATGCCACATCACTTTCTCTCTAACACATTCTTTTTCTATTCTGGGAAGGCCCTTATCTTTTTGTTTTAGAAGGGCCCCTGCCTCAGTACTTCTGAGCCCATCTGTCAATTTCCCATTCACAGGTGGCCAGCTCCCAGATGACCACATCCCACTGCTGATTTCTCAAATGTCTTGCTTCAAATTTCCTTCCCCAGCATTCCACCATATTTTATCGAGTCTTGAGACTTCTGCTTAGAAATTCCTGTAAGTGGTATCTCAATGTCAATGGTCAGTGTTCTTTGAATCTTCTTTCTGTCTGTTACTGGCCACAGTCTGCTGAGCCAAGACTGTCGCCAAGCTTCAATCATATCCTAAGTGTGGAATTTAACATTAATGCTTATGATAGATTATTACAGTGTCACCGTTAGCATTAACTAATCCCCAAGTATGTAGAAAGTGCTTAACTGTTCATTGACTGAATGATAGCATAGATAAATTTTACCCATATTCTCACTTATTTCAATCATCCCCAAAGAAAGAGATGTCTATTTTTCTTGTATGTGACACATTCATTTGAAACCACACAAAGAATACCGTATGTCCCTGGGTGTTCAACTTCACGTATGTGAATTTTATTGAAATATATTATTTACTGCCAAAGTTCATGTCTTGCACAGTTAAATCTCTTGCTGAAATTTAAACTTACTAATAAACAAGATTCATACTATAAGATCACAAGTGATCATGACAATCAGAATATTGCAAACAAATAAATTATTCCATCCAATTATGGTTCCAAGCATGTGAAAGGCAGGCCACTCAGCAGTTGAAGAAAATATGCCTTCCTTCAGAATCATTCTTTGGGTTAAACATATGCTGGCTCTGGAGTAGAACTGTATTTCTGAACAAATTCTACTGGGAGCTAAATAGGGCCTAGAATTAATGTAATATTGTCTTGGCCTTAATCATATTGTCTTTTTTTGATGTCGTTGTCTGGATCTCTTAGTGACATTAACTATGCTCAGGCAAATGTAATTTATTCTTAACCTCCTTTTTATCTGTAGACAAAATCATATCTTGGATTTTGTTAACTGATAGTGAATAGCTCTTTGATAAAATGGAAAAAAAACATTTTTCCTATATTTCCTTCATTAGCATTTCTCTTAAATACCTTAAAAAGAAGATAATTCTGTATCCACCCCTCACCTCCTCTTCTCTCTTCTCCTCCCTCTTGCTGACCTGCCAAGCTCCCTCCTTCTCTTGATACTTGGTTTAAGACATAGAAAGTTAATGTTTTGGTTGCTCTCATAGCATAGGTATTTTCTAATTATTTTCTTTCCAAATAGTTGGATTTATATTTTAGAATGATGGAGTTACAAGAATATTTGATTTTAATTTGAAAACTTTGAGTTAAATTCTGACTCATAAATATTATGATTTTCAATTAATTTACTTACAAATCTCTAAGCACATCTATCCATTTGGAAAAGAGATTGACAATACTACTTAAATTAGGTAACAATGCTCTTTCTCTTCTTCAAATTGAACATGAATGTTATAAGGCCAGAGGCCATATCTTCTTTACATATCTGATACTTACAACTTGCTTGCTCAAGCAAGATGGGTATTGCATACGTTAGTTATAGCTATGTTGTAACTATAGCTAGTTCAGTATATAATATGAGGGCATAGAAATTCAATGAACAAATGTTATCTAATTTCACTTATTCTTTAATAGCATTGAAATTTGTTTACAAATGTAATCTACATAATTCCCTTTCTTTACTTATTAAAAGGGCTATATTATTTCAAAATACCGAAATTCACTCATACCTGTACTCTCACATGTATACGCCTTGCCTGTAAGTATATTATAATTACAGATTACAGACTAATTAGTGTGTTATTTATGCCTGAAGATTACATACTAATTATACGTAAAGTTATTATGGGAAATCTGGCAAAGGCAATGTGAGTAATTGCTATAAAATTATAAGTGTATGCTATTTAATTTTATGATTATTTGTACCATATGAAATACTAAGTTGCCAAAAATCTAACCAGAAGGGTGTTGTGAATCTGTTATCTATGTCCTTTTAATAATGTTGAGCCTTATCCTTGCCAAAAGCACAGCTTGCTCTGGTTTCAAGGACAAAGGCCTTGGGGGCAGAGCTAAATTGAGAACTCATGCCTGTAATACAGGAAGTTCAAACTGCTGTGAGATATGTATGCCTAGTTTGGAGTCTGGAGATAAACAATGAACATGGAAATAAGGGGTAAGTATGATTTAGTCAGTATTATTTTTAGTTTTCTAATAATATTAATTGTAAAAATGTAGAAATAATAAGCAAATATAGTAGTAGTATGTGCTGGTTATGTTTCAAGCATTGTCATAACACTTTCTACATGTTCCTTCACCAAATATCCACACCGGCTTTATGAAATGGGTTCTATGAAATACAATATTCCATTTTAAAGAAGAAGAACCAAGATACAGAAAGACTAGATAAGTACTGAACTCTAGCCATACAACTATTAAGTAACAGAGAAAAGATTCATATCTGAAAACTCTGCCTCTAGGACTAATGTTTTGTGACTATCAAATCATTTTCAGAGACAAAGGATACCAATTGCTTATGCGGTCTCTATTTCTTTTCCTTTGGCCTTAGTCTTATCCACTACAATACACATCTTTAGTTCTTGTCTTCCAGCCTCAAGAAAAGGAATCATTTCACCTATTTAAATTATGAAGACTTTCATTGTTGGCTCCTTTGACCTTGCTCTCTCTCTCTTTCCTTTATATCCAAAAATTACCCTCCCTTTGGTTACATTCTTTTGACTTACAAGCATAAGATTCTACCTATATTGAAAAACATCCAAGCCGGGCTCGGTGGCTCAGCCTGTAATCCCGTGCCTTTGGGAGGCTGAGGTGAGTGGATTGCCTGAGCCCGAGGGTTCGAGACCCGCCTGGGCAACTTGGCGAGACCTCATCTCTACAATAAATCAAAAATTCGCTGGGCGTGGTAGCGCGCGCCTGTAGTTCCAGCTACTTGGAAGGCTGAGACGGAAGGATCGCCGGAGCCCAGCAGGTCGAGGCTGCGGTGGCTGGGAGCGGCCACTGCACTCCAGTCTGTGCGACAGAGTGAGACTCCAACTCAAAAAAAAAAAAAAAAAAGAAAAACATCCTTTCATACTGCCTTTCCATTCAGGCACCCTTATTGATAAGAGGTGTCTCCCTGTCCCTAGACAGATATTGAATACCCTTAATCCCATCTCCCTTCCCCTCCGCACCCCATAGTTTCCCACCACTATCAGTTCTTTTCTTATAGTATTACGTTGGATGTTCAAGGTCCACTATATGAAAGAGAACATGTGATACTCAGATCTTTGTTTCTGTGAGAGGTCACTCAGAATTATAGATTCTAGTTCCATCCAGGTTGCTGCGAAATTCATGATTTTGTTCTTTTTTATGACTGCATAGTATTCCATCGTGTATATGTACCACATTTTTTTAATCCAGTCCTCTTTTGATGGACAGCACGGTTGATTCCAGGTTCTTGCTATTGTGAACAATGCTGCGATAAACATTCGTGTGCAGGTATCTTTTTTATAGAGTGATTTGAGTTCTTCAAGGTATATTCCCAGTAGGGGGATTACGGGATCATATGGGAAGTCAATATGTAAAGCTTTTAGGAATCCAGAGGTTGCACTAGTTTACACTCCCACCAACAGTGTAGAAGAGTTCCCTTTTCACCACACCCTCTCCAGCAACTGTTATTTTTTGAGTTATTGATAATTGCCATTCTGACTGGAGTTAGGTGGTATCTCAGTGTGGTTTTGATTTGCATCTCCCTGATGA